>QYTT01084078.1:8787-26503 GCA_006980735.1 Dasypogon diadema
TATTGGAATACACTTAATGTAAATATCGGGAGCGAATCAATCACAATCAATAGTAGTGCAGAGTTTGAAAGAGAAGAAGGTTAGTGATGACGGCTAAGACAGGAGTAAATTTACTAATGGAAGGTTCAATGCAAATTTGAATTTCAAATGTGAAAAATGAATACTTGGAAAATTATAGATTTAACCATTTTTTATCCTAATGGAATTCTTGTAATTTGTGTTTTTTTTAAACCAGTGGGCTATTATTTGTTTTATATCCGTGTTTGGATACAACTGTAGGCCATTAAGAATTAACGAAAGCGGTCCATTATCGATAAATCGTTGATAAAGGGTCTAAATAAGAGAGGCCCTAATATAGAAGGGTAGGTATACCACGTGATAATGACAACGAAGCGAACAACAAATTATTTGCCTTTATTCCTTGGCTTCAAACTAATTGGTGACAAATCGATAACATTGAATATCGATACTCTGGAGCACCGACGTACAGTTGATCTGTTTTTGTTCTTTTATCAATATTGACTTCCTTCTATAAGATAGACCGTGCATGTACGACAGCAGCCTCTACCAGCAGAGCGCTCCTCTTTCGCCTGTCCTACTTTAAATTTGAACTCTCTCTCTGCTGGGTAATGTTATTTAGATTTTTAAATGGGTTGTGAGTTTAGTCCTTAACACATAAATCACCAATAGATAAGTACAGTGGACTTTTCAATATTACTCAGGTAAAAGCTTTTACAACCAACGAATTTCTCAAAGACTTTTTTATTTTTCAACCTTGGAAGGTACCACGGATGTGTATGATATCCTAAACGATTTATCTGTAGATAGCATTAAATATATCTCCCACATACCCCTCTAGTGACAATCTCTCCAATGATAAAAACACATAGGGACAAAAATTCAGAATATATTGAAAAATAATAAAATTTCTCCCTCCGACACTTCCGTATACTGTAAGGCTATGCCACACATATATACCAATACGAAATACAAAAGAAAAATCCATCTTTCTAAAAAGTACAAGCTGGCATTATTATTTCCCACAGTAAATTTCACGATATGACATTCAAATTATCACAGTTCGCTGTACCAGAACATGGAAGTATCCGCTATGAAAGGAATTTCTTCAATTAAACTGGATTCTATAGAACATGCGGCACATTGAAACCCTTTTCGTAAGTTGAAATTTATCAGTACAAGACACAATGTCCTTGTTACTCCTAGTGGCGATTTATTTTATGCCCATTGAATCATTGTTTGCCACATTCTCATTGAACCATTGGTTTGGAAGAATTATTTGGTTGAGAAGTTGCCACTGCTGTGTCATTATTTTCACAGACACTGATTTCAAAGGATTGAAATCAGCTATAGAAGGATGTGTGTAGATATTCCGCATATATAGACGCGTTAATTAAACTGATTTACATTGTAGTTCATGAAGAAAAATTCAGCGATTTAAAAATGGATTCCACTGAAATTTAATGGAATTCTTTCAATGTTTCAACGTTACTGCACTTGTTTCGAAAATGTAATGAGTCTAAGCTAAAAAAATAGGGATTTTCAACAAAATAAATACAGGGTGTTTGGTTTTAAAACGGCCATACGTTGGCAAATGGTAGGGAATGTTATGACAAACAAAAAATTATATGGGGAGGAGGGTACGGAAATGCTTAGTTTGGTTTGGGAGAGGGAGATTTCTGTATTGAGGTACTAGTTTCACTGAACACTCTGTAACTTTTTTACCGAGAGCCGGATGACCAATATTTAGATGTACCAACGGCCTACAAACACCTCTGTGTCCCTTTCTGATCGGGAGCTATAAATCCTTAAAGTTCAAAAATTGCTCAAATTTCAAGTGATTTTTTCAATTTTTGGGGGTTTTCCACGCCAAAATGCCCTATCAACCTACCATTTTTATTAATTATTTGAATTCGTCTAAACTTCTCCTTTATTTTAGTATATATGACTTGTGTATAGTTATTTCATAGCCTATCGAAGATATAGGGTAGTACGTAAGTCCCCTTCAGGGTATTTAATTCTTCAGCCTCGAATTTAGGTATGCCCGCAGGTATTTGGTCTCCCTAACAAGATTGGTACAAATTCAAGATTCTTAGCCCTCCTGTGAAGTTCCAGTCTTGTTCGCACTGGCAGTGATATTTCGTTCCTTACACTACCCTTCCACCTCATAAAATCAGGAATATCTCGTCCAAGTCCGAGGATTTGGAAGGCGCGAAACTGTCTCCAAAGACACCATCACGATCCAAAATTCCTCCCAGATATCGATTCCTGGAAAATGTGCCTCCATTGAAATCCTGTTCGTTTCCTTCAATGGCTCCACCATTTTTCCTGACCTGTCTTGTCCAACAAGTCCAATTTTTAGCCTGGGTCCGTGGTGACTACCTTCTGTAGTGCCAGTGAAGAGCCAGCATATGCAGAAAGTAAAAAGTTCACTGAATATTCGTACCATGCAAAGCAAAAGCCTTCTAGGCGTGAAGTGAATACTCTGCACATTATAATTAGTCCTAAAGTTCGAGCATAAATTGAATGGATCTGTGATCAGACAGTGTTGCCCGATCCATCACCAATCCAATCTGGTAACCTTTCCACTGTAGTGCTATTGCATAGGGTCACATCAATCACTTCTTTCCGTCTGGCATTAACCAAAATTTTTGGGCTATAGAATCACCTGGTAAATTTTCATCCAAATCCCCGATCCTATAGCTGTAACCTCCCCTTGTTAGCCGATTTATCGCTTGGGGTACGTACATCTGTCCTTTGTTTTATTCATCGCCATACTTCTGTATCTGTCTTGGACTGACTTTTCAGCGAAAACCTGTTCAACAGAGGATATCCAACTGGCAGCTCGTCAGTCTGTTACTGACTCCCTACCTCCGACACAGCTTATCACATCAGTAAGATACACAAGCTCCTCCATCGTGCGACAAGGTGTAAATACGTCAGAGGAGATGATTTCAATTTATTTAACTCTCAAATTCATATTCACTTGACATTGTTAGAACTTGTGAATGTGGTGTGAACCCAACAGTCATCGTTTTATGGCTTCGAATTTCATACTTGCAAACATCAAAACGGAGGATTCAATGTTCCAAAATAGTCGACTTTATTTTCTAACAAATTTCAAACAGATATCTCTAAAATATCCACTAAACTTCATCATGTGTACAAATTTATCCCAGGAAGTTACTCCGCAAAGTTCATGTGCTAACGATGACACTGAAAAATTCTTCAGCGCTTAGTTTGGTGGAGTAGTCCAATGAAAAATTCCACTTGAATTTATTATTTGAAAAAGTTTTCGAAAGGACATAAATCGAACAAATTCAATTTACCATAAATTTTTGATAAATCTTTAAACTAAAATAACTATTTGGTTGGCACTTTTACGGCTCCAAACCCCCGGGTGTAATAATATTGAGTTCACCAGGATGTTCTAGATTTATGCGGTGACCATCCGAAAAGTTTTTGAAATTGAATCCTTTAAGAATAGATTTGTGGAGTTCTAATAGGGGAAATTTTACTATAAAATCCGGGCCAATAATTCACTGCGCTTGAAAGTCAACTTGGTATACCTTTCGCTTATTTATTAACGAAAAGAGAGAAAGGAGTCGATGTTTGATCCCTTCCTTCCATTTATTCCCAGCTCTCAAGTTATAGGATCAAACTGAAAAATTTATTGGGGATGATTTTTATTTTCATGTCTGTCTTGTTTGTGGTGGATTTGGTTTTGTACATTGCTTAGAGACGTACCCGCGCTACCGGGCATAGTGCTCTGAATATCGGAGTCATCACTCGATTCCGTAGTTAAGGGTTCAATTAGTAGTGCATCCATAATTATTTATGGAGAAGTGGTATATAAAGGAGTAATAAAAATTTAATTAAACCTACATTTTGTTGAAATTTCTGCAAGTCCCTCAGAAATATTCACCAGTAGTTAAATATGTACAAGGGAAGGTTCGTTACTGGTGAAATTCTGAGGAATGCGACCGAAATATTTCCGGAAAGAATTCTCATCAGAATTCCAATTCCCAAATGGGAATCGTGAGGTCAACAGAAAACAAATTATGGGAAAAATTTTTATGAAGGTATTAGTGGAATGCTCTGGGGAAGTCAGAATTGTACGGAAAGTGAGGGCAAGAAGAGAAATTAGAATCAATTATTAAAAGAACATGAGATTAAGTTTAGTCGTTAATATGTAATCCTATTTCTGTCCCATCATCATTAAGTGGTAAATCTCAGGTTATCTGGGGGGGGGGGGGATAGACATGTCCATTGGAAACATTTTATTGATTTTCGTATGGAGAAAATATTGACGACTAAAACCGATGTGTATTCATAAATTCACTGTGTAAATATATACAGACACTACATAAATCCTATTCATAGTACGGACTTTAATTCGAAATAATATCCATATACGTTTCTACTCGGTTGTAATGAATTTTACAAACGGAGTCGTCCAGCGAAATTTAGCTTTCAATTATCCTTGTTCACTGGCATAATATTTAATTAAAAGTTTTAATAAAATTGATGAGTTTCAAAAGCTCATGTATATCGGTTTGTGGACGTACGACATCATGACATTGCATTGTCAACGAAAAATTGCACGTAGCTTTTGCGGATAGCTTTACAAAGGGTTTATTTCACCACCCTCTACTGTACCACCTGATTTACTTGCTGGAAATAAATTACAAAACCTCAAACTAAAAGGAAACTGTTTTTTTTTTTTGGTTTTGTGGACTCAGTTTTTTACTAAAAATGAATTTTATTCCGTTTTAACTTTTCTGCTCTGTTTAAAAATAAAAGGAATTCATGGATGGATTTTCAGAATACTTAAATGAACTCATTTGAATACACAAACTCCAATAAATTGGATTCGTTTTAGTAAATTCCGATCCTCTAATTTGTTTTGCTGTTGTAATTAAAAACATTTGGAGAGAAATTTGCTGCTAAATTTTGTTATTTGAAATAAATTTGGTAGAGTTTTTTTTATTCAGATTGAGATTACAGTATTTATTTTGAATGGATGCATTTCCCTCTGTTGAAATCTCGTTAGTAGTCATTTGAGGTTTCGAATCTTATCCTTTTTTCTAGAATTCTTTTATTTGTATTGATTTAGTCCTACAAAAAAATTCTTCTTCTTTTTCGTTTAATGCATCCAATATTGAGAAGATATTTTATGATCTCGAAAATAGATAGAAACAGATAGAAAAAAAGTCAGAGAATTGATTTAAAAAAAAATTTAAAATCTAACTTAAATAATTCAAAACGTCATCATTGTCTTAACTTAACCCCTAGAAGGATCTTAGCCAGACCTCGCAACCTTCTTCACCAATAAGAAATTTACTGTGCTCTAAGCTCGCCTTCCACGTCGTCCTACCATCACAAATAATGCATTTCCAGATTCCTGGAACCTTCGGGGTTTCTCCCAAAATCTGCTTTTCGAGGGACCTTCCGTTCAAAGACCCCAAAATACTGTCATATTTTTCTCAGTCAAGACCAACACCTGGAATTCTAAAATAAAAAATTTAGAGGAAAGGACAGAGAAGGTTTTATCAAATTGTTAGTAAAAATTGGGGACTCAAACCGCGGATGATAACTTGGTAAATTGGCATCTCTGGCAATTAGAAAGCAGAAGAGCGGACATGGAAGAGTGCAGCTTCCACGTGGCTGGAGATCATCCTGAGTTTCTGTTATTCTAATTAGGCATCAAGGGCAGATTCTGTCTCCCGTTCCCTCCACATCCGGCTCCACTAAATCAGAATTTTCTTTTCTGGAAGAGAATTAACAATTAATTCATTCATTGCATTTCATTTCATTAACTTTAATTCTCATATTTATTACATTTCTTTATATTATTCACTCTTGTTTACAATCACTAACAGTGTAAACTCAATCAAATAAATATTTACACTTAATTTTCATTGTTAAAAATTTGACTTAAACGACGGAAAACATTAAAAAAAATGGAGCAGATCTATGAAAACAAAATCTGATTCGTAAATTGATATTAAAAAAAAATTAATAAGGGTCCCATTCCATTTTAAATGTGAAATTGTTTGTTCATCTCCAAACAATCAAAACATTTACTTTTATCACAATCTCCCTTGTGTTTTTACATTAAAATTTTCAAATAGGTAAGCATGAGTAATAGCATAAATTTCCTTTCGACAAGCGACTTACAAGATGAAAATGGAATGTTTATATTTTTATTTCGTGTGAAATAAAAAGTATGAACAATGTTCGTACACTGCGTAAACAATTCGAAATTGCTTTCGCCAAGTTGTTTTTGCTATTTACAACCGAAAAAATTCCCCCTGCAAAGCAGCAAAAAGCTTGTACTAAAATGCCTTATTCCCTGATATAAGTCATTTTTATTGTTCTTCATCTTTCCGTTTACTGCTCTCTAGGGAAGGTAGATTGCAAATTATTTCTTAATTTTTCAAGTTTTCCTTTTGGAGGAGGTTTGTTTTCTTGCTCAAAGCGTTATTACTTAAAAAAAAAAGAGAAGTCGCTTACTTTTAAAGAAGAGATTTTCATGTCTTTGGTATATAAACCTTCAAATAAGAATTTTACAAAATCTATTCTGTCGTCTTTTTAGGGGTTAATGTGAAAAATTCCCCTCCCATTGACCCAGTGAAAATGGATAACTCAAAAGATCCTACCTACAGGCATTTTTCATCAGGAATACGAATGCATTTAAGTTGCTCACATAAGAGGAAGAATGTTTTGATTAGATACGTTAAGTATGTTAAATTACACCATTAGTGTGCCTTCATTAGGAGAAATAAACATTTAGAATCGAGCAGAAAAATTCCATTTAAAGGGTAACATAACTCCATCCGATCCAGTTTCCACCAACGCATAGCCTCTAAATAATTCCCCTTATATATTTAGAAAGTGCCTGGAGGCTGTGAAAATTGCCTGATGATTTCGTGGAAAAAAACATGAAATATCTCATGTAACTGCTGCTACAATTCCACTCGTTACCGTGCTATCTTTTCGGGCTCTGTACTGCAACATGGATATTTCAAACAAAATTAAATTTTCCTGCATTTGTGACAGGATGTTACTCTGATGTGTACAGAAAAAAAAGCATAATGGAGAAATATGTTCACATTATTTAGGAAAAGTATTTTTGATTTGCCCAAGTAATTTGAAAACGTTGCCTCAATTGTTTGAATTCATTAAATGTCTGAATTGTTGCCATAAATTTGCATTTAATGTGCAAAAACTTGTTACTGGCGACATTATGATAGCTACAGGGATTGTAAATGATGGCACTGGGTATGAATTTATTACTAAATTTGTTGTCCACTAGTGTTTTCCATTATTTATTCGTAATTTATTTGGTTTTGGTTTTGGTTTCGTGCGTCTTGTGTTCGTTAATACTTTTCTGTTAAGTGATGTTTTCATTATATGATAATGATTGCATGAATGAAGATATTTTTATTTTTACTTGTCCGAATGGACACTAAAATCGAAGACATCGCTTGTAAACACAAGCCAAAATGACTGCAATTTTACTGCAAACGATGTTATTTTCAGAGAATGCAAATAGCTTTGGGTTTCGTATGTATTAACCTCGACACAGTTTACTCTAATCTTAGACGAGAACCGTCATCATAGGATGATCCAATAATACATACTATATAATTTTCAATAACATTTCTATTAGAATCTGCAAATCATTCACAACGAGCATTACCACATAAAAAGCCATTGAAATTTGAAAGAAAATAGGCGACAATTCAGAGCCCTAGGGTATCCCGTCATTGATTAGGACTGCTAGGAGGGGAGTTTCTAATTCAAATGAAATTTATCTAAAATATCTGAGAGTACAAGAGATCTTTTGAAATGTCTAATGCAATTACCCACTAAAATTATGAAGACATATGAAGCCAAAGCTCCATAAGAAAAATTATAATAATAATAGTTGAGTTTCCTTTCTAGCCCAGAAGACGAACTTTTCAGCGGGACGTCGAGAATAATGTACCTATCATCGCATTTTACCAGAAATTTGTTAAGATTAGGCTTGCCGACCAGCATACAAGACATATAACTGTTAGTAGAATCATACCAATAAAAGAACACAAAAATTAGTCCAATGATGCCAACACTCAATCAAAAAATTACATGACCAGATGACCTTTTAGTATACAAGCAAAGTGTTCCACAATCCGATTAACTGCCAAACGCATGCGGTTAATGAGCTCATGCTGACCGCAGTTAGTTCTAGAAGGATTGATATGTAAAAGAAGGACACTCCTCAAGTTACGACTGTTGGCCCTAAAAGACATTCTATCACGGAGCTCCGAAGAGTCAATATTAGCACTCAAGAGCTGGTGGATAAAGACTATATCGGCGACTTTCCATCTCTTTTCCAAAGAAGTCAGGCTGATAAGATTAAGCCGATCGTGATAAAGTGGAAGAATCACAGGGTCATTTCAGGGGAGATCTCTAAGCGCAAATCTAACGAATTTAAGTTGAACAGCATAGAATGGATTCCAGACCTGAGACGCATGTTCAAGTAGTGGCCTGCCGAATGAACTGAGTTAAGGAAACCTGAAGATCAGAGAAATCCCTGGACCATCGCTTAATGAAACCAAGCATGGAATTACCTTTGGAAACAGCATAATTTATATGGGAAACACATTTAAGCTGTGAATCAAGTCTCACGCCAAGGTCATTAACGGTTTAGTGAACTAAAAATAATCTACAGACCTCTCCTCTTACAGAAAGAATCGATTAGTCCTGTTTTTTTGTGTAAACTATTAATTTATATGCATTTAGTTGCCCGTCTGTAGACTATATTAAGTATATATTTACGTTCACAAACATCTTTCCTTCTAGAAAATTTTAATTTAATTTTATCTGAATTCCTACACATACAACTATAGGCGCAAAAGCTATAACCTCATCCACATAATGTACTGCACTGAATACACCATCAATCTCATAAATTTTCAGAAAGAAACAAGATCTAAAGGATAAAACTTGTAGAAAATCTAATTAACCTTCAGCCGAAACTATTGCATTCACCGGTTTTATTTTTTGCAATTTATACAATTATATAGTGACATCATTGCAGCAAAGCTAAATTGTTGTTTCCTTCAAACTTCATTTTAATTGCTACAAGGTTCTCTCGTTCTGTACAACTTTCCGTAACCAGGAGTTAAGGAAATATCCGCAGAATTTAATTAAAAGTTTACAAATAGGCGAAATCTGTAAAAAAAATCTAGAAGTTCAAAGTATGTAAGAGTTCTTTTCCACGGAGGAAAGAATTGCATTTTGGAGAAAGTAAGCTACAATCGGCAATAAATTGAGAATTCCTTGATTTTTTTGCGACGATACAGGAAGGAATTATGCTTATTTTTCAATCATCAATACATATAATTAATTTTCCTACATTAGTTTGTCATCTGTCCAAACAAGAAGCTAATGATTTTGAAAAAGTTTTTGTGAGACCATAGAATATATTATGATTACCTATAGATGAAAAGGGAAGTATTAAAGCATGTCTAGAATTTTCAAGTCCTCCAATTTCAGATATCTGACTGATAATTCTGAAAGGGAAGGCTAGCATTGCAATATGAGCCTAACAAAAAATATTTCTGGAGGACCTTTCATAGGGAGAGATTCAATCGTCTCGCCTAAGAATACTTCAAAAATCAGAAGTGACTGCTGTAATTGCTTTGGATATGAAATGCTGGAGGTCAAACAAAACGTATAATGCTTTATTAGATATCATGTCGCCATATTCCAGAGCTCGACTGTTCGAGGACTATCACCCTGAAGACCTGTCTCTAATAAAGACACACTGTATCCAATAGTTTCTCGGAATTACTTGAAATTGTACGTTAAATTAATTTTCATAAAATTCATTTCATAAAATTCTCTATCTGTCGTCTCCCCTCACCTGTACTTGTGGATATCATCATGAAGAAATTGTTGGATAAATTAATTGAGAAATTACAAGAACCACACAAGACTATCGTCAAATACGTGGACGGCATTTTTCTTATATTGCTCCTATCTTATATTTCTGCTACACTAGATACTTTTAATGAATATCACCAGAAATTACATCTCACTCCAGAGAAATAAAAACAAAATTCGATATCTTTTTTGGTAAAGTCATCAGGCAGGGTCACAAATTATTAACTGACTGGTATCAAAAGCCGACTGCACGACTGCATCTCCAAGATTGCGTAGTTTCCCTTTACATTCACACCACCCTAGGAAACCAATCATAAATGTAGCCGTTAATTTCGACAGGGAGCTTTTTCAATTGAGTGACCACTATTTCCAAGAAGAATATTAGGTTGGTGTCTGACATCTCAGGGAAGAATGGTTTCCGTATCACGTAAATGAAGTCAATTACCTGGAAATGCAGATATGCTCATAGAGAGCTCAATAACCAAAGCATTGAAGTCGATGAAAAATATTATGGAAGTCCTGTCCATTGGGGACAACGTGTTTAAATTATAGTTGATGTTTTTTGTTAATTGAAAAGTTCGATTTATATGCTATTTACCATTATTAAAGCAGGTAATTTTTATCGAAAACATTCTATAAAAGACTTTCAGCCGTGTAGAAATGATTGAATTTATGGCGAACTGCTGATGCAAAAATTGCAGATAGAATGGAAAAACTGTATAGAAATTGTTCGCAGCTCCTTCGAATAAGCTTCCATTGGTCGAGAAGTTACTAATTTTTCAAATGCAAAAACATCGTGAGGGTATTTTTCACAATTCATAGCTTCCACAATTTTGTTAGACATTTCTAAAGAAAAACTGCATCATTGTTTATTACTTACCCACCTTCTGTACACCTCAAATACGAGTCCTTTCTTACTTTATTGCAGCTTGCAAAAGTGATGTACAGCTTTTCTGAATTTATTACTAGTTAATGGATGCTGCTTTGTTAAGTAAAATGGGTCAGAAGTCAGCACAGAGGACGACTTATTTCAGTATTAGTCAGGCGATATGCATCCTTGTTTCGAAACAGTTGTTTTCGAATGGCTTTTGTGTAATAAATCTTTGATTCAGACAAGAATTTGCATTATATAAAGAGATATTATTACTGGTAACAGGGATATATTCATCACATGTTTTGGATGCCACGGATATTCCATATTTCCTATGAAATTTTGGGTGAAATATGACGAGAAAATATGGGTATATAGGTAGTGCGGTTTAGGTGGGTGTAATTCAATGGAAAATCGATTCAGAACACTATTCAATTGATAGCAATATTATATAATGGTAATAGAAAATGTGGCTTTTGTCATAAGCACCTTACACCTGAACAAATTTGTGCATATAATAAATTTTAATGAATATAATGGATATGAAAACTACATAAAACCGCAGCTTTTCCGATTAATTATTTTAGTATTAAATTATGCAGGAAACCATACGAAGTAGAAAAAAAGCACAGGTGGTAAATTTTTCGAAATTTAAATAATTAATTTAAGTGCTCAAAACGATTTTATTTATAATGGCAGTAGTAATCACTATTCATTTTGCTTATTGAGTTTAAGAGTTGTCCTGACAAAAGCAATCTATACTCTGTTCAAAATCAAAATCGTATCGTAGAAGTTTGTCCGTTATTCACCATAATTTGGATCTAGTTCCATTATCACGAAAACGAAAGCCAAAAATGTAGAAAATCCAAAGAAAATAAATTCAGGTATAGGGTTTTAAAAAATATCTTAAACAAGGTCATAGTTCCTGGAATAGCATCATCTATTCGACTTGCAGAATTACACAACTGTGATGAAAAGCGAAGAGAGGTCGCGAAGATTGCGTTAAGTAGCAAGAATTATTTCCAAAACCTTGGCTAGTTATCGCTGAGGGATTAACAATGTTGGCTTGGAGAAATAGCATTGTAAAATACAACCGATCAGGAAGCCGTCCAGCAAAAACAGGAAGAATCCGAGACTAGTCCTAAATTCCTAAACTATATACGTATAAAATCCCAACGATAAATTGTTGGAAATTCAAAGGTTTAAGTCGTTTGTTTAGGGCAATTGTTGGGAAACGAGGTATTCGATACCAACAAACTCACCCTCAAAACTTCAACATGCATATAGCAAAGGAAAATCTGTGAATACCGCACTTAATTTGCAATAGGGTGAATTTGATTTGCAAAGAGGTGAACTTGATTTGCAAAAGGGTGCATCTGATTTGCTTAAAATTTAACTTGATTTGCAAAAATGTGAATTTGGAGTGCAAAATCTGTAAAAAATATTTAACATCCAATTGATTAACCCGTCGCTCTGTTCGGACCTTTTATGAACAGAAAGGTACAAAATAGTCCGTCTACATGAACTGGCAAACTAGTTTATCAATTTAATATAATACAAAAATTATTACTACCAGTTGTAATTTCAAATAAGTGTTTTTGAAGAAACATGAAAAAAAACAATATTTGTATACAGTCAAATTTACGAATACGGTTGGTATAATGAATCAAGGTTATTTTTCGAGCTTTTAAACCAATCTAAAGGCAACTTTCTAACCACGAGGTCTTCCAAGATTTAATTCTTTTGTAACGTGCTTATAGCAAAAGATGGTGTAAAGAGATTGTGAAATTGTTGTAAATTAAAAATTTGCAAAAACAAAAACGTTTACTGTGTGTACAGTTTTCTTTTACCTACCTGTTGAAAATTTACTCTTATCCATATACTTTTCTTCGCATTTCAAAGTGTCTACATATTTTGATCAAATGTATTCCTACAGAAGAAAAGAAATGCCTTCTGGGCATACTTTCCTGAATTTTCTTGTTACGGAAGTAACTTCCTCTTTTAAAATTTAATAACTCACAAAAATGTTGGCATCAAAAGACTGAAGAAGATTACACGTGGTTGTTTACTGCTTTTGAATTTCAGGTCGGATTAAGTTAAAGAAACAGGAAATTCCCGGAATTTCCTTTTAAATATTATCAGACTAATTTTTATAAGCTATTTTTGAATAAATCTTGTCTTTTATACGTAATTATAATATTATCTTATTCCAATAAATCAAAATTATTTGAATTTAGCAGCATATAAAAGTGAACAAATAACTTTTAAGGGATCCATCTCGGACCTCTTTTAAAAACTTTAGATATTTCATAATAATAAAACACGAAAATAAAAGCCAAATGAATTATTGGGCTTGGTACTCTGTCGTCGTACTAGTGAAGCTGCCTGCAGGTAACAGGTGTTTTCAAATTGAAAGTTTTATCGTTCTCTAAGGGCATATCTATTTGCATGCTTTTATTACCCACTAAAAACTAATTCACATTCGAGTCGTTAAGGCATTTAAGTGGTAGGAAGAAGTGGGGTCTTTTATAGTTACGATGTCATCCCACTTGAGAGTAAAGCCATTTAGGTATCCATTGTTTTCGAAGTCTGTAGAAAAATTTGTAAAATGTAAATAGTATGTTTTAAAAGGAGAATGATTTTCTCCAAGACTATGCCAAAATTTCCGGGAGTCTAGAATTGATATAAATCTTTCAAGGGCACAGTTTGTATTGAAATTGAATACAAGTTCAATCCTCTAATTCTAATATTATAAATTAACAATTCCACGCAAATGAGTTTAAAAAAAGAAGGACTTGAGGTCTGTCAATACATACAATACCATCAAGCAAAATTAAGCAAAAAAAACAACTCGGGAACTGGTTTAGAGAAATATCATGCCAAAAATTGCAACATTTGTCAGGTTAAAATTTCGCGATCTGCTCTTCCTTAAAATACCCTTTCGACAGAGCTGTGGTGTGCACATCAAAGGGTTGTCCCCTGAGCTTAGGCAATACCTTAAAAAAGCTAAGAATTATTGCGTTCATCAAAACAAATATTAATTCGAAGAAACTCTGTCTTTGGGTGTCCTGTAAACTAAAATCGCTACTTTCAAATTGTGGAAATCACCTCTGAAATATCTTCCAACTTACTGCTCCTTCGTCTTTAATTTGGTTTCCTTTAGCTGCCTTCATTTGGTTCAGTGATGTTCTAAAGTTGCAATGCCTGCTTTATAAACCGATGTATCCAATTTCTAAGTTAATTACTTATGACCATTTATAACAGGTGGACGGAAAATCTCACCAAAGCAAGTCTGCAGATTTTCTATTCTATAGGCGTGGGTTCGATTCCTGTAAATGGAGCAGTGATTTACCTGTGTATCAGTTTTTGAGACAAATCTTCCGACGAGAAGTGTACTTGCGAGCGAAGCCACTGGGATATTGCATAGTAAGAATTTCATGCCACGTATTGTGGCTTATTTTTAACATTTGTCAGGTTAAAATAATAAATGCCAAAAGGCAGTTTCGGTCACCTTTACTGCAGACAAAACTATTTTTGCCTTTACCCGCTGGTAAGTAAAAATAATTGGCGCTAATACCTGAGAAATTAAATTGCGTCAAGAAAATAACGTTTATCATTTTTTGTTCCAATGCTATTGTTTCAACTAAGACTACATGAATTATGATAGATATCTATTTTTGTTTGAACAGTGGAAAAAATCACTACAAAAACCAAACACCCTGAATATGTATGAGTATGTAAAATGATAAAGATTAACCAATATAAATAAAGTACTACCGATGTCTGGTGCCGATGAATCCATTTTCGTATCGTCAGATTAACAAAAGTTTGTGGAAAGAATGCTGCAGGACTTTCAAGAATTTGACATGAAAATGTCACTCAAAGTGACTTTCATTCGAAATTGTTCGAGGGCATTTTTAAGAGGAATTAACGCCGTACAAGCAGAACGTTTTCATTAAAACATTTCCGTCATGGAAAATCGTTACGTTACCAGGAAAAGTGGAAGCGGATTACTTCTGGGCTCTTAAAATAGAAGCTGTACATGCGAAAATGTATAAAAGAAAATCTAGATTAGGAGCAGCAGTAAATCCTTTGAAATTAGTTTTTTTTTTCAATAGGAAAAAAGTAGAACCAACCATATAATTTCAATATCACAAATATAAATGATCTGTGATCCTCTATGATGAGAGCTTTCAGTAAAAATAATGGTCATTTCTTTACATAGTATAATCCAAAATAAATTACTGCAAAATATTTTACTGCAGTTTTAATTGAAACCAATTAAAATTATTTTCGGAAATTTACGTTATTATATCGGAAAGTTCGTTCAACCAACAATTGAGTGGTAAATAGAGCGTGGTCACGTTCAAGCAAGAGGTTGTTTTTTCTGATAGTTTAGAATCGTGAACAATGAAGAATTTAATTCGTTTAATGCAGAAGTTTAGAAATTTCATTTTATTAAAGATATTCCTCGGCGTCACCTTTGTCCGGCACTTAAAAGCTCTCTCACAACAAAGGCATTTTAACACGTAATTCTCTCACGAAAGCTTTTATGCTAATTGAGGCAGCGAACATAATGCGATGAGAATATTTCGTATAAATTATATTTCACATTTATAAATGCTCTTAATAAGAACTTTTAGCATTTTAGTTAAATTGATGCTTCTACTTAATAAAGCTGCAACAGTAGTCAGTTTGTATTGTCTCAATAAATTATCTCCATAAACTCAACTGCAATATTCCTTCTTAACTGAAAACAAAGCATTTAGTTTTGAAACTTGTCTACGATATCAGTAATGACGGTAACAAACACCAATTCAACATATTAAGCCCAGAAGGGAAGACTTAACAAAGCCCTTGGGAACACAGTGTTTCATGGTAATTTAATAACTACTTTTACATCGTTCAGGAGCTTTTCACAAGAGATATAGATGCTATTTAAGATGTACGTGATCATAACAAAGCACTACATGAATTCTCTGAAAATTACGTAAAATTTCCTTCCCACATCTTTCTTAATTAGAAAATATGATGCAATTTCCTGCAGGCCAACAACAAAATTGCCATATAATTGGAAAATTCATAGATGTATGAGGTAAGAAACGTGTATGCTTTAGGGTACTAATAGTAACATAACAAAGACGGTCACTCGTTTCTATTAACAAGATTTAATATTATCATCTATTATTGTGAAAATTGAGTCTATACACAATCCCTTCATTATTGAAAAGAGTAATGACCTCTAAATTGGAGTGGAATTTTATTTTTTCTTTTAATTCTGTGCTTAAAGCTTTCTGTAACGCTCTATTTGGACTATGCATCACATCTCCATGTGAGTTGATTAAGGAGGGAATCGTACTTATTAACATGGATCATGTTTCAACCACAATAGCAAGTCTTGAATTATTCATCACTGAATCGGAGGTAAATCGTCAGAATGGATGGCAAACATAAAAATTTGGTTGGGTTGAGAAGTAAGTTCTACTATGAGTACACAGTTTTCCATTAAAGGAATTGGAATTGTATTAGGAAGATGATTAATAAATACACAAACACAAAAAAGAAGCGCGCCGAGTATAGAACCTTGAGGTACGTCGCAGTGTAGGATCTTAGATTAGGAGGTTAAATCTTCTACCTTCACGGATTGTCCTCGTTCTTACAATTGTGTAATGGTGGAATTCCGATTGGTAAGTTGATAGTAAGTCGTTTTGTGAAATATATTCCACTAATTCTAATACACTAATACTAATTGAACATAGATCACTTGAGCCAGAAACTCCATATCTTGGGAATATGTATCACGAGGGCTTGTTTCCAGAGCGTAAGAAATTGTGATGTGTAGTTAGGAAGTGATTAAAAATGTGCATAATAATAATAATAATCATAAATGGGACCCAACTTCTTCTGATTTCAAAGTTTACAAAGCAAACAGCGCCTCGTTGTCATCAACACACCAAAAAACAAACCCATCCCGGGCCAGACTGTATTTTTTCTTATATTTTTTATTGTTAATGGGGTAGGGGACTAACCGAAACTTTTTATCTCAGTCGGGAATTTAACTTCGTTAAAATGCGGAAAACGAATTGCACACCTACACCTGTAATTGGAGCTTTAGGGTTATCCTGCTTCAGGAAGAATATGACGATAAATTCCGCCAAATATACTATCATAGCACAAAGACAACACCTGTTCAAGAAAACTATTCTAGTTAGGAAGAAGTTTTGGTGGTAGCGTGATTATTCTGTAATTTTTTTGTTTGTTTGTTTGGATTCCTACACATCATAAACTTTTTGGTAACTGTGAACGGACTGTGGACTGTGAGTAGCATGTAATAGTATGTTTTTGGTCTTGATAATATTTTCATTTTCTCGTATCTAGATACGGTCATTACAAATTTTATTGAAAAGTAATTTGCATATGTTCAACTTAAAATGCAATATTTTTTGCTGAGGTTCCATACATTTCTGCACCAACTCGTTAGCATACTACGTTTTTCCAATAAGGTTCAGCCTTTTTGTTATAATGTAAGTTTTCACTCGGGCCATTTAAATGAGTTTTCCTTCATTTCATAAAATCCAAGTGCATTTTCATTCAACAATTTTATCATCCGTGTATTTTTGGCATGATGTTACATCCAATAAATTTCAACTGGCCAAATTAATATCCGTTCTAAATTTCCTTTTCCGTTTTTAATTCCGAAATAACTGCTAACTAACACAAATTTTCACGTCTGAAATTTTCATTGCCAAGTTATAACGAAAACTTTGAAAATCGTCTGCAGATACAAGCAATTACCTGGTTCGGCCGTTAAATACAAGCCAATTATCCCTTTACTTCAGCAATTGTTGGTAACGTAGCCCTCAGCAAACCGAAAGGTAAACTTAAATTATT
>QYTT01084079.1:1386-34082 GCA_006980735.1 Dasypogon diadema
TTTTTGCACAACCCGGAACAACACAGTTCACCATTTTTCGTCTATAAATTAAAATTCACTTTCTTTGTTGTATAATATTAGCTGAAATTAATATTAATTAAATACATACTTGAAAAACCCTCAAACACGACGAAAAAACTGCCTCATTTACTGCCAAATTTGAAAATCGTTACCATGGAAAAGCTGCAAAAACAAAGCATCCAGAGTGACGTCACAAAATGGCGATTCAAAGTGAAAACCTGGCTAACCTTGTAGTCTGTAAACCGTGCGCCAAAGATACTACGATCAGAACCTTTGTAACGCTTGGAAGCCATATATTTAAAATAGAAATCCCGGTAAATATTGCCAATAAACTAGAGGATGAATTATTAATTGGTACTGCGGAAGACATTAGTATTTTAAAGGAATCAGTATTAAAATCTTCTGCTCTGGTCACTAACGAGACAGTGGGAGTAAACAGTGCTTTTGACAAAGACAAAATTTTGGGAATATGCAAGGGAATAATAGAAATGTCGCTTCCAAAAGACTATGAATTCCACATAGTAGAGGACAACTCAAACATTCCAGAAGATGGAATTCTAGGAAACAATGTGTACTATTTATTTTTCAATTTACTAAGCAAAAATCCTTCTCAGTAATAAATGGTGGAGGATAGATTCTATTTTGTAATTAAATCTCTTGAAAAAAACTAAAAATTTAAACAAAAACTAATGACACTGAAATAGTAGCTGGTTCCGATATTACTTAAAATTGCATTAGTGGTTTCTAAAAGCAGAAAATGTAGAGCAAATTATAAAATTCCGTCAGGTAGGAAATTGAATTATATTTGCTGGGGGTGCTGTACGTCGTCCTGTTGCTGCGTTGCTGCAATAACAAGTGATCCAGTTGAGAATTTGCTCAGCACAAAGAAAAGACAGGGATAGTACTTCAAACAATTGTGCAGGCGTAGGTGGAAATAGGAAAAGCAAATATTTACGTTGTTTTAAGATCTAAAATATTCAGAAAATAGAGCCTCCGAATGTAAGCGCAAACTAAGTGCAAAAAGTAATTTGAAAGGATGGAGGCCCCTGCATATCCTTCAACAAAAGAAGTTGCACAAACATCATCTCCCACTGGGGTTATATTCACTTAAAGCGAGGCTGGCGAGGCTGCAGTTTGTGCAGGAATATGTCTCTGTGAATATCATTATAAAAGCGTCTCTGGAGCCTTGTATATTTCTTTGGGCAATACCTCAGAGACGGAGCCTTTTCCACAGGACTTGTTTGCACACTGCTTGCTAGTTTCATCTTTTTTCCCACCGCATGACGTGTACATATTGACAAGGCAACACCATTTTCCGCCTGTCTAGATCCGATTGCAAAAAGCACTAGCTGTCGAGTTTGTGCGGCTGTGTGCACTAGGGGATGGCTGCGAGTCCTATTTCTTTGTGGTTTTTATTGCTCATTTTTCCTTTTAATATCAAAACTTGGAGAAAATATGTTGTTTGTTGCAATTTCACCTCGATAAGACGTTAAGAACTGTCAAAATTACGTTATCAGATCGAATTAGAAGCGAGCGTTCCACAGTGTACACTTCCACCCTCTACGGGGCGTCCTCCAGCTCTTTCCCCATGTTGACAATATGGGTAGCAGGATACTCCTACTATGCCTGTCGATTAGAATTACATTGCAATTACTTGAGATTACACAAGGGAGTAATTTTCTGATTAAGACGTAACACTTTAAACTCGAGAGATTGACGGTTCTGTAAATTAACCGAATGCGATTGTTGTTCAGATCCCTGGCTGTTAGTAAAGAACGTCTGCCTCTCCATCGGAATATGTTTATGAATCTTTGAGCGGGATATCTGGGAGATTGATATCTTTGTGGTAATTAACCCACTTCCTTCGTAATATCTTTTAAGGACGGTGGATTGAGTTTACTATGGGATCAGCTCTATCCATATTTTAGTGAGAAAAGTTATTACTTTTTGTGACCTTATTACATGCTGAAGATGTACTATAAAAATTTAATGGGATACTAGTCCTATACATAATACATAAAATTATATGGAAAACATAAAAGGAGGATTATATTTGCATTTATAAAAATTGAACAAGGTTTCTGAAATTAAAGAGTAAGTGTCTGAAAAAAATGGTAAAAATTTCTGCTTTTATTTAATGGCAGAAAAAAATGCTACAAATTCAACTTGGGAGATGAAAATAATCGAAAAAGTATAAATATAGCGCTTAATAGGCTTGGTGTAAAATTAGTCAGTGCCAAGGCAATGCAACTAATAGCCATAGGATAAATCTGACTATTATTAGCAATGCTGTCAGGTGGCTCAGTGGTTTATACCTTATATTGTGGTTTTAATTATGTTCTGCAGCGATAGTTCGGACGACGAAAATAAGTGATCTTCAGCAACTAGAGATGTATATTCAATCTTTAGCTTAAAATCGTATTAACTGAAGGTTTATTTTTGTTTTGTAGCACCCTCCGAGCGAGTTAGCTCTCTCTTTGATTGTTGACGGCATAGGGTTATTCGTTAGGATTATGATTAATACTAACACATCTTATTAATCCGATTTTGGGTTGCAGTTAGCACTGGGTTTAGTCCCTTTATTGACCACTTCGATTGGAATAACGTCTCTCACACGTGATAACCACTTGGTACTAAAAGTGAATTGTACGTCTCTCACACATGGTCTGAGGATTTTACCGGTCTTCCATATTTATTATAATGATTATCGAAGAAAATGTGCAAATTGATAAGTCACTAATGAAGTATAAGAGTTTTTTATATTATATACAATTTAATTCTACAAAAAGAGCAAAATTTGATATTAAATTCTACAAGCTGAGCGAATTAGTTCTGGATACGATAGGCAATTCATGATTTCTATAGGCTAAGATAAAATTAAAACTGGTGGTGGCGCTTTAGAAAATCTTGTAAAAAACTATCTAAACCAATATATAATACTTTAGTAGTTGGAAATACTTTGGGATTTGATGATCTTCTCCTAAAAATCAATTTCTTTTTATTCCATATGATTTTGGTTATACAAAAAACAAAATACTTTTTTTTCTGAACGAAACCAAAACAAATTGAAACTGGTTCGGCAAAAAGCTAAAATTGGTTTTGTTCCCGGAACAATATTTTTGGTATTCTTTCTCTTCGTTCCTAGCTTGATAAGAATCAGAAGAACCTGGAATTCAACAAAAAGGGTCTTCCTCGTCCTGGAGGTGAAAAATGACTATACTTCCGGGTTCCTATTTCAAAAAGCATGATTTTTGTGAAAGGCTACTATTTTTCCTGATGAAGATAACGGTTTCAATTAATTTTAAAATTGTTTTTTAACTAGAATTTAAATACATCCCAATTCTAAAATGCGCATTTTTATGTTTCTATAATTGCAAAACAATAAATATTTCATCTTGCCACATTATTTAAGATATATCTTAATTATTGGATAATTAACTTACAATTCTCGTATTTACGCTTACAACTCTCGTATTTATTGATTAATTTCCAAGCTAAGTAATTGAATACAAAATGTTACCAAAAACGGCGGTATGGACAGCGGGAATTTCTAGATTTCAGTTTACTCCATATGTAATGTAGGCACTTATGTTGCGGCAACTTGGAGCATCCAGGCTATTATTTATGCTATCTTGAAAACTAAAGGTATTAAGCTAATATCTCGATAATTATAATGTTGTCCAAACGGGGAATGCTTACCTTATTGAAATATTTCATACATACTTAATATGCAGCTAGATAGGCATGCATTTTAGGCTGATCATATGAAATGACATTTCCTTATCCATGTACTATTATAGGTTCCGTTATCCACGTACTACCATAGGTAGGAAAGGATCGGATGTTTATATCCTGCCGATCGAACAGGCTTGATATATTAAGCAGAACTACTGAAAATTTTGGGATCTGAATAGTTTAGGATGAAATGAGGTGCCGGTAGTTCCGAGCTCTGGATTATATGCATTTCGTTACGATTCTTTGTGCGAATTATAATCATGAAGAAAATTTCAATAGCTTGTTGGACGGAAACAGGGTTTGAATATCGACACTCTCGATATTTGTCCATACTGTTCACAGCGATTGCACAAATTATCTCAAACATATGAACGGGTTCGTTACCAGAGTATCACAGAATGGAATGATTTCTTTATTGCATGATATTAAAGCTGAAATTCAATGAAGTTGTCGTTCCGAATGAACTCTTTTCTGAATGAAACAGGTAATTTTTAATTTTTAAATTTATCCTAAGGTGGCTTTATACACATTTTCTGATAATAATAAATCTCAATCAACCCATTCACCTAAAGCAATAAAATTATACCCTTTGAAATTCATTTCTTTATTACCAAAATCCCAGCCGCTTGCAACAACGCTATAAAGATAATCCAGTCACATTACAGTTTATGTTAATTTTAAAACAATACCATTATCGCGATGATTCCATCGCCCTGAACCTAGTATGTATTTCGTCTTCTGGCAATTATTTTCCATTTACTCATTTCCTTTTTTGAACAAGATAATATTCCTCCATTGCCCAGAAAACAATATTTCCAATTCGTGCTATTCTGAAAACACTCTCCACCTGGCTCTGTGCTCAAATGCCGAATCCTCCACAAGGAGGTGTATGTATTATATTACGACTGTATTACTGCAGAACCATGATTCAGATGGAAAAAAGCTCTTAACTTTTAAAGTTTAAGACACAAATGCAGTCAATGATATAAAGGGGATGGAAGTCGAACCAAATGAAGCCAAACCAGTTACCAGTTAAACAAGTACTTAAAAGAGATTTTGAGTATTTCTTCTTCCCATTAGCACATGTACAAAAGCTGCGATCTAAGCCATTAACTCTGAATTACCAGGGCTATTGTTCCAACATGCTACTGAAATTATACTCTGCGCCCGAAGGATGAAAAGGATTGTTTTCGAGTGCTATTAAAAGGACTTAAGATTATGCAAACGTGATTTGGATTCAATTTAGTATCAACACGGGCGGGGGAATCGAAAAATTTCCCTTGTTCAAAAATTTGTACCTCCTCTTAAGTTTGCCGTTTTATCAAAATTTAAAATCTGAGTGAAATGGTTTCGGAGTAATTTCTGTAGTTTTGCTTAGCTGAAGAAGAGTAGGTTTGCGATTAACTGAGTTTGTCTTGAGTTTACAGAGTTATTAAAATAAATTAAATCAGTTCGGTCTTCAGCTTTTACGATAGTCATTATTGCTTTTAGATTTAAGAGTGCTCTTAGGACACAGAATCTCTGTTTAGGGAGTAAATCAATTAAAGAGCAAAGTATTAGTGAAAAACCAATTTTCTGGCAATCGAAGAAGTATTTTTTTTTATTTGTCAAATGAAGCCATTAACTGTGCTGTTTTCGAAAATGACATTGACCCAAAAGCAACTGCGAGATCTATAACTCGTCATCATTTTATATCTTTTATTTTTTATTTTAGCTTCATTTTACCTTTTATTTAAGTTTAAATCTTATATCCTTTCTTATACAATCTATTTGGAGCCTCCCCATAATTCCCTGTTCATAAGTTGTATTTTTCCTGGGTTTGTTTTAAATATTGATATTGATCTGCTTACAGTTCATTCAAAGACAACAGAAACTAATCGGGTTTTGAACGTGCCTCCATAATCAGTCGAAATAATATCGAATGGTATTAATATAACTTTCGAAGCCTATGGTGTTTTTATCAGCAAAGACATGGAATTTTGTTTTTATGTTTTTTAAGGGTGTGAGACCGCGAGGGTCCCTTGAACTTAGGTCATTTCTAGGCCCATTTCTCTTCCATCCGAGGATATTAAGTAGGTGGGATGGATTCTATCGATAGCTCAATCCCAGCTCCCACCCCCTTTCGCCTTCCGGATGCAGTTCGTCAAGGTAGTATTGCCCCAAGTATCTAAAATTTTTCGTCGGAAGTGACGGATTTCAATCAGCATCGTTAGAGCGACCGATCCTGTGTTAGTGTGCGTTTAGGAAACTATGTCCCGTCAAAATTGAAACCAACAATCTTAGTTATGGTTTATCTAATCACAGAAGCTTAGATGTTGAACAGTCATTCGATGGGCCTCACAATTCCTTGGTCGTTCTGACAATTCCTTTGGCCGTTCTGACAATTCCTTGGACCTTCTGTTTGCTCACTCTGCAATATGCCCAAGTAGATATTTGGTTGACATCCCCGCAGCAACTCATCTTCTTTCTCGTTGCCGTATATGCCACTGTGATCTGGCACCCATAGAATATTTAGATTAAGGTTCAGGGACAGGTTGTTAAGAACTTGTTCTCAGTCCCTCATTAGCTTAGATGTTACAAAGGGTTTCCTCAGGAATTTAATAGCCGCCTGGCTATCTGTGCCGATCAATATTCAACCCCTTAGGCTGCAAAATCCGAAGTTATCTGCCCGCTTACCGTTTTTATGTTAGTTAGAATTCATAATCATAATCACTCTGATACTCGCAAAAAGATAAAATAAATGATAATTTCCCACCATTGGGGCTCCAATAAAAAATTGTTTTTCTCCTCTCGGTGTGTGGAATATGTTCTGGTATAATTTTTTGTTGCTTTTTTTTATTTTGGTACTAAATTCTTATATGAGTACACACCTCCCGTGGGCTTTTGTCTTATTATATTTTCATTAGTTCATTAAGTTCACACCAAACCTCATTATCGACCCCATCACCGGTTACAGTGATCTCTACTATTGTGTCTCTTCAGAGCTGACGATTCGTAGCATACCTTAATCAGCTACATGCAATGCTCGAAGATTTCCTTTATCATCGTCAAATCATGACGTATGTGGTTTTTAACGTTTCAGGTTAACCCAAGAGTTTGCCTTTAGTTGTTCATTCTGGAAATTGATGGTTAAAGTGATTTTGGGATTTGATAAAGTTCGATAAAGTGTGTGTTCAGATCTAGAAAATGTTTTGAATTCACGGTCTCTAGACTTAAACATTCAGATGGAGGTTTATTAAATAATCACGGCCTTAGTTTTTAAAATGATATTGTCAAAAATCCAAACACATCAACGGCGCTAAAAAAGTGCAATACAACAAAACTCTTCCTGCTATGTTCAGACTGAGATTTAGACGCTCTTCCTGCTCATGCAGAGAAGTTCGCTGCAAATGCTTGACCTTCATTAACCACAGAATCGTATATAACGGACTCAGAAATTCAAGCACTAGAAGTATTTCCAATTCAAAGATGTTCATTTATGCAACAGTTGTACAAATGAGTTAATTATCTTCTTATTTTGTACAAGAAAAACTGAGATAAACTATAATAATATCACTCAGTTTATACGACAAATAAAAACCGGTTTATGGTACAAATAGGGAAAATCCAAATTGAGTTTTTATTATCATTATATAAAACTAATCGAACATTGGTTCTGCCTCAAAAACAAATGTGGAAACCCTTCATAAGATAAAACATGAGATTTTGCAAGACTAGCCTGCAAAAGATGTATATAACAAATTTGGGGATAGCTAGAGACGAAGAAGGCGGCCATAAACTTCACCATTTGTCCTGCTTTCAACAACTTATTATTTGTTCAAGATAAAGGCCGAGGTTTTTCACAGACCTAATATAGGGCAATATATTAGAATCGAAAACAACAGATGGCAGATCAACAGTATCCACACATCTCCTGCAGACAACCAGTCCCTGAAACTTACTAGGATTCAGCAGCAAATAATTCTCTAAAGCCAATCTACTTAGTAATCCTTTCAAGATAAAGATTAATACGGGCAACAAAATCCTGTATAATCCTATAATATGCCTACTCCACTACGGCTATACATCATTAGCATACAGCACGACCTTACAGTTCTCGACCACCGCAGGAAGATCGTTTATATAACGACTAAATAACAGTGGGTCTAGGATTAACTCCTGAGAGACACTGGATAACAAAGACAGCACACTAAATAGTTGACACTTTCACTTGCTGTGACCTATTTGACAAGAAACAGCGAGTTAGAGTGATAACCGAAGATTAAAAATCGAACCTATAACGCAGCTTTGATTGGAGTTTATCGTGCTGAACCCTGACAAAATCCAACAGTGCCAGTACAGCGAGGTAATAATTATCCAGACCCTTACGCAGATCCGTAATGACTTGTATAAAAGCCGTTTCACAACTATAAGAAACACGAAAACCAGATTACCAACGATTTAGAAAATCATTTGTCTCTAAGTGTCTTGTCATTTCTTATATATAGGTCTGAAATCGTTGCGATTTGTGAAAGAAGTTCTTTTTAACCTGCGACGAAAAATTAGGGGTGTGATAAGTGTGAGTCCTTCATCTGTCGGCCTATCTGTTTGCAGCATCGGTTCATCCTATCTGTTTGCTTTAAAGTTCGTATTGGCAAATTGGTTTTTAGCTCGGTTTGACGGAAATTGGTTCAGTCGTTTTTATGATATTCACCTCTCATCATAGTTTGCGTAGGGATCTCGGCCACTATTACAGCTACAAATTTTTAGTTCGAGCACAAATTTTCGGGGGGTTTTTTAATTTTTAATTTAATTTACGTCGTACTAGCTTTTGCCCGCGACTTCGTCCGCGTGGAATAGTTACTTTGAGCAGCCTCTTTTATTTTTAGACTACTAATGTTGCAAATAATACAAATACAAACTAACTGCAAACTGCTGTGATTTACTGTAAATAGTTTATTTTAAGGGGGAACACCACTGTGAGGGAGGTCAAAAACGCGATTTTTGGTGTTTTGCATTTTATTAAAGTACATACTTTCAAGAATATGTCCAGAAATTTATGTGTCAAAATTCGTAAAAATGACTTTTTTGTGGATGCAGGTAATGCAGCTGTTCCCGGCTGATCGTATCTGCAGTTGTACCTGCTTTGTTCGTAGTAATTCCCCTCGCCTCCCTTTTTGTTAACTCATATACAACATAAAGCCTGCTAGGATCTTCTAACGTTAATACTTTAGTGTTCATAACAATAAAAAGTATATTCGGCATTTAGTTCTCTCTGGTATTTTAAAAACAAAACACGAATTTAAACTTTCAATCGCGTTTTTATCAAAACGACTTTTTCCGAACTCGTGTTAACGAAAACTCGAACATTAATAATCCGATCGTAAAAATTTTTAATCCAAAATTTTCATAATTGTAGTGGCTAACGTTAAGCGTAGCCTTTTTTTGTTTTGAAAACTACTATTTTTTTACGGCCGCTTGAATGAAGAAAATGTGTTGAAAAATTGAGGTTTTCCTTTAACATGCCGCCATTTTGTGAAAAAGTAATTAAAAAAACGGCTACGCTTAAAGTTAACTATATTTATTTAGATGAAGAAAATATATCATTTTCTGTTTTCAGTTGAACAATACCGGAGGTATCGATCGTTGGGAGAGGAATTTTTTACGGATCGGCACTATCCTATACATATCTGTCTTAATTTTAATTACATTTTTAGTAAAAATTTGCACAAATATACTTCAAAGTATCTCTGATAACATATCTTTCCGCCAGTCCTTAAATAGTTCACTAAGTTATAAAAGAAAATTGTAAAAGAGGGCTCTTTTCGGGACCGTCTCAGTGGTGTTCTCCCTTAACACATTTTTATAAACTACGTTTTTTGTTTTTCCATCCTTCGAGCTCTGCTAGAACTACGCGCTAAATTAGATTTGCGTTTGCGAGGCATATCAGAAGCATAAATAATACGTCGAAATAATAAAAATAAGCAAAATACCTACCAAAAAACCGAAAGAACTTTATATTAAACAAAACTACTGTATTTTACCCAAGAACATTATCGAAAGCAAAAAATCCTGTAAACAAATCAAAATCGTTACAGCGCAAAATTTTAATATTCGCATACGTGCGACACACTCGTCTGCCCTCACGTATCTGCCCGTTCTGATAGTCACGCGTATATGTTTAGACGGTAAATGTTTAAGTATTCCGTTTTTCCATACATGTCTCGAGTGCATTTTCTTATTATATTCATCTCTCCGATAAATATAGTAAGCATAGATGGATTTGCTTGGACTTCTACACGAACTTTCATCCCCTATTTCACCCCCATGTGGGTCGAAATTTCAAGAATGCTTGAACAGAAAGTTTATTTATTTCTTAACACGCGCCTAAATACAAAGTTTCATGGTTTTATCTTCAATAATGACGGACCCCCATACAAACTTTCATCCCCAATTTCACCCCCATCTAGGTCAGAATTTCAAAAACGCTTGAAAAAAGTTTATTTATTTCTTATCACGTGCCTAAATACAAAGTTTCATGGATTCATCTTCAATAATGACGGACTCCCATACAAACTTTCATCCCCTATTTCACCCCCTCCGCAACAAAAGGTAGCCTATGTCCTTCTCCGAGGTCTAATCTATCTCTGTACCAAATTTCATCAAAATCGGTTTAGCGGTTTAGGCGTGAAAGCGTAACAGACAGACAGAGTTACTTTCACATTTATAATATTAGTATGGATATGTGTCTGATTTCTTAGCAGTCCATTGTGTTGATGATTTCTGTGATACTAGTTCTACGGATTTTACCATCTTGACGACGCATCCATCGACTTCTCTGAAGGGATTAAACGCACCAAAAATTTGGCATTTATTTTTCTTACATATTTTGATTACATGTAATGTTAATCAAATTTTATGACGAAATTTGATGTAAAAAAAATTTGAAAGCCATAAAACTAAAGAGAGCACAGCTCTAAAGTATTTACGTCAGAAAATGTAAAGTCGTATAAATCTGTAAGAATCTGGAGAAAAAGTATTACATTTAAAATATTAAATAGGTTCTGAGAAATTGTTTTCCAAAATCACGTGGTGTGACTAACGCCTTAAGCTGTCAGACGTATTTTTGACATAGCTTAGCTTTCGAGATATATTTTAAGCATTGTTGACAACTTTTTATGCGGGCCCGATGGTAGTCTTCTTTCTTTCGTTAAACATTGTAGTGTCCCTCCGATTCCTGACCTGTGCTATTTTAAATTAAATTTTTAAGTGAAATTCGCTTGAAATGAACTCTTGAAAAATGTCTCTTATTCATTTAACTTATCTATTTGTGTGATGTCTTCGCAAAACCTTCGAAGCTCTCCGGTATAATTTCTCTGCACAAGAAAGACTCTAATAACTCTATTTGCAATTATAAACAAAATGTTTTGAATCTTTGGTCTGTTCTTAGCCTCAGAATTCTTCTAAGTAAACTGTATCTATAAGGATTACCTTTGCGTTTGAGTGGCTTTAGCGCTATTTATCTCAACGAACTCAGCGAGTCCTATTTCCTGCTGTATTATTCAGGAAAATATATAATTTATCTAGTTTACCATAAGGCGGTTACCTCGGTCCTCTTCTAATTATTGAACTTCTGTCAGACTTATACTTGAGTACGCCAGTCTGGTCTGGTCGCCATTTTTTGTTGTCTATTTTATTCGTATTGAAGCGGTCTAACGTAATTTTCTTAGGTCTACTATGCGCGACCTCCTCTGGAAAAATTATTTTAGATTGCCTTCATATACGAACTAATTGAACCCTGTTTCTTTGCTTACTGTATAAGTGAGATAATATTAATTTTTATCTTTCTAGATGTGAAATCAAGAGTAAACTTCATTGAGGTTAGGTTATATTTTGATGAATATTAAATTAAATAAGATTAGTTGTAGAACAAATGCAAATTTTAAATCTGGTCTAGCAATTTGTACAGTATACTATAAAAGTAGCCGATTACTTGCAATAAGAAGAATATAAACTGATTTGATTTCATGAGTTTAAAACTTTTTCCAATTCCTTTTTAAGTATATTACTTACAATTAATAAACATCCTTTTATGTACTTTCTCAAATGAACCAGCATCTGGTATTTACTTTTTGCCAGATTATTACAGTCGTACTGTCAATATTCGATTGCAAATTCCCAATAATTTTGTTCCGTATAAATATTTCGACAATAACAGACTCTAGAATTTCAATCATCACAACAATAATTTCGTACATAGCTCCACTCTCGTCCATCCAATCGACTTCATTTTTTTTCCATTTAAAGTCAATAACTTAAAACGATTCCAATACTTTGAACGTTGGAGGGGCTCGAATGTCACTCAGTAAAATAAATGCCACCCTATGAAAGGACAAAAATATCTGAAATTCCACAGTTAAAAGAAAAGGGCTTCGAAAAAGGAAAAAATTCTCCAATATTACGGGATAACTGCGTTCTTTGACTAGCCCTTGGCGATCTTTTTTCATTAAAGTCCAACACAGAAACAGAAAGCAAAATACTGACGTCTAATATTTATTACTTGGCCCCATCTCGGGCTCTTCTGCCTCCCTTTCTTTTTAAACTGAAATTAAGAGTACTATGAAAATATTACGGAATACAGAGCCTTTCATTTTCCATTGCTTTCGCATTCATCCTTATGTGACCTGGACGTCTGGACTACATGGGCTTCGTAAATGATTGTTGGTCACGGGATACAACAACCCTGGGGCATTACGGGGCTAAATGTTCTGAACTTGGACTTTCATGAAATTACAGCTCGAGGGCTTGGGAAAATGTTCAGCCCGTTAACTTGTTGAACATTCAGTAAAAATGCTTATACAGCGATATTTTTCCGAGCCCTGTTTAATTCTTCATTAAAAAAAAGAGGACAATTATTATTTTATGACGTTTTCAGTTTGTTCTCCTCTGTTATTCTGCTGCAAAGGATAAAGTAGCGATGACCTATGCGAACTTTCCATGTCCTGCGAGAGATTTGACATTTTTTGTTACTATGAGCATGTTAAAAAAAGATATTCAGTGATTTGATGAACAGTTCCTCTGATATGATAAAATAAAAATGGTTCGAAATTTTCGCAACTGCAAGCATTTGGCTTTTAGGCTCTAAATAATATTGTTTAATATGGACACAAGTATTGTAGCATGTAAAATTACCTTCTTTTTACGAAGGCAGTTACTTCAGTATCGCGTAAAGAAGACCAGCAGCGGAAGACCGCAGCAACGTTGGCTGAAACCGAAAGTAATGTAACTCCAATGGCCATCACATAACCTAATGTGGATAATGAACTAACCTTCATCAGTTGGCGGAGAAAGCGGAGCGGAAACTATAAAATAACTCACGCTATACGAATTGGATCGTCTATAGAGTAACATACATCTTGCAAGGATGGTGGAAAATAAAAAAAAATAATGAAATGGAAGTAAGAAAGACGTTTAACACATTAAAAGAAATTGCTGAATCTAAGGAATACAGAAAATTTGTGGCTGTTTATAACAAGTTTTCGTAAAACCAACGTAGAAAGCAGGCAGGATTGATTTTTAGGTGTCAGGACAATGGAAGGTAGGGAGACCTGATGCGTCTCAAAAAGCACCTCTTGAAAATATATGTTGGAACATTCAGGAGGAAAAATGAGATTCTCACTACTCAAAGCTAACGAAACTCATAGGTGATTTGAAGAATGAAAAATGGAAAGCTGAATCCCTAATCACAAGAGGACCGGAGATTTAATTTTGTTTGACATTCTTTTAAGTAGAGAAGGTAGGTATTTCAATCTACTATTATCATATATTCCTGCTGCTTTATGACTTACATATTCTCAGATTTAGTGCCCATCTTTTAGATACTAGTACTGTTGTAACCTTAAATAAACTCACCTATTCCAATCCTCGAAATTGTCTCACATTTTCTAAAAAAAATTAATCGAGTTAGTATCCCGCCACCTCCTTTGCCCCAAAAATTCCTATAGTGCAGATTTTTGTGCATTAATAGTACAACTTGTTGCCTTTGGCAGCCAAAGCACTTGTTGACATTAGTAAAATGTCAACTGGCGCATGTGCTGTTCTTCTTTTTGGGGTATAAATAGAGGCACCTGCAAGCTCAGAACTCAGACTCGATTCGGACTCGTTCTGGAGCTGATCAAGTAAGCGTTTGTAGTGAAAGTGCGATTTTTAAGCTGAATTGAAGCTTAAAATTCCAAAATACACCGCATTAAAGTGTTCACTTCTCTCATGCACTCGAGTTGGAGGCACTGCAAGTTAAAATATTTATTACTGTACTATAGTGAGTTGCTGCGCTGTTTTGAAGCGCACATTTAATTTTAATTATTTTACTAATATTTATTTTTTCTCTCTTCATAGGTTAATTTACGTTTTAATGTTTTTATTTTGAATTTTTACTTTAACTTTGGATTTATTTTATTTTTATTACTTATTTTTCCTTTTTTTATTTGAATCTTATTATTTGACATTGATTTTATAAGTTTTTATCTTGATTTCGTTAATAAAATACACTAAAAAATAATTCCTCTGTCTCATTTTTTTTACCTGTTTCCCTTGTTTTTATGCTGACACAAAATGTGGACTTAACAAGAACTGACTACGCGCCTATATCGTGCCCATTTCTCTCGATCCACGATTCGAATATTGAAGTGGACCAGCCTGATTTCTTAAATTATATTCTCTTATACAACAGTATAAGAGCCTACGTGGATAAATGCCTCTGGTGGAATGCACACATCTTAAAAATGTATCTCGATCTGGCAGTAGTAACACAAGATGACGTCGTTGTCGCTTAACTTGTAGCATACTTTAGAGAAAGATTATTCATCAAATTGTGGATTATGCTTATCTTAACCTCGTTATAAATGATATCGCTTCCACGATGTTTTATGTACCATAAATCCATAAGTATGATTTCAGATACTATCTTTCAAAAGCCCAGAATTTTTTTGTATAATGCAGTAACATAGTAAACCACACCGGACAGCCGTGTGTCTTAATAAATTAGTGTCAGTTATTAAGTAACCTTTTCGTCATATAGCCAGAGCAGCAGCTAATCGTATTTCTTTGGATACCTTCCTGACTGTATTAAGTAATCATTTTCCATTGATTAAAATTCCGCTAAATTTTGTTGAAGTCACATTCCAAAAAGAGCGCTATTTTTTTTTACTAAAGAAGTAAAGATCGATACAGTCCCTGAAACGCAGGCCATTGGTGGTCCCATTGCCTATCTATCTGATAAGAATGGGTATAGAAATGGGCATACATGGTCCAACATCCTGGTAGACCTGATAAAAACTTAGAACGTGTTCTCCCCTTTTCCCTGCTTCATACTGTTCATCAAGCTTTTGGAAAGCTTTTGGAAAGCTTTACTCCCGAAAAATGGTGAACAGCAATTTTAATGATGCCTCATTTAGTTGGAAAAGTTTTGATATTGAGTTGATATTCGACGGCCCATTCTCGTAACCGGGATCACGGCAGTTTACGGTTTAATTGTTTGCTCAGTCCACCCCCAAGCAAATATTTTGAGGTCGGGACTAGGAGTCAACAACTACTCTCTACCGTGATAATTCATCCGCCTTCTAATTACCGTAGATGACACTGCAACTCAGAACTCATATGATAAATATATTGTAATTTTTCGCTAAGTATGCATTTGCAATCCCTTATCAATTTATATATAACGAAGTATTTCATAAGAGCTGCCTGATGGCTTCAGAATGACTTTGATCTCAATCTAAAAAATCCTAGCGTAGTGTTATATTCATTTCAAATTTTTCGTAGAAGATGCCCCCCAACATTATTTTGATTATGTATTGATCCTTAATTGTAAACCCAAGTAGCAATTTGGGAACTTAAAGATTGAATATATATAGCATTTACACTTGAAAAGAAACGGTTTCAAGAACAGCTACAACTAAATCAAAATCAAGACCAACCAAATCAATTTCAACGCCAACCAAATCAAAATCAGCGTCAACTACAAACTACTTCAAATAAATAAACAACTTTTTCAAATTCAAATACAACCATATAAACTTCAATAGCAACCATTTTAACATGCAAAACTGGTTGTTATTTATTTGAAGTAGTTGACGGTGATTTTGATTTGGATGGCGTTGCAATTGATTTGTTGGTCTTGATTTTAATCTGCTTGGTGTTGAAATTTTTTTGGTTGGTCTTGGTTTTGATCTGGTTGTAGCTGTTCTTGAAATGGTTGCTTTTGAAGTGTAAATGCTATATCTTACATTGGTGAAATTTAAAGTTCAAAGTCTGAAAGACTCACAACCTCGAACAGATTATCGTTATCAAAGGCACAAGCTTCAGTTCGCAGGACCCCATTATAGAATTCATGTGGGAACTGGCGAATCTGTACGGCCAGCAGACGTTGAGGAATCTTAAGACCGCTAATGCAAAGCCTGCAACCTTTTTCACATGAATTTCTATAGACAAGATCATAACTTCTAGCGGCAGTGTACTGGTCGAGCTGAGCAGAGGCGTTTCACTCTTTCTAAGTGGTGGAAGAATGGTGCGAACAAAAACCAAGGTGATGTTGCATCAATCAAACGTAGGATATCTCGCTGATGCCAGGTAACTGTTAGGGCAAAACTGGATAGGGTACAAAAGATGATGTTTATAGGGATTATGGGAGCTTTACGTGCCAAAAACCACAGGTGCTCTACAAACTCTTCTGGGGCTGTAACCACTGGATCTATTTGTGAAAAACTTAATAGTGGAGGCTGCACTCAGGATGAGTATGAGCATAGAAAAATTCTGGATCAAGTAAAAATGATGAGGAAACTTACGTCGCTCAAGAATGGGATTAAGGTAGTCAGGGCAATCGAAGGTTGCACAAGACTTTTATCACTCCTACATAAGGGACCAGGGGATATTTATATATTCATGGACGGACTTTAGATTGACGTCAGGGAAGGTGTAGAAAACTTCTCTAAATAAATAGATCTGATATGTTTGTCTGAGTAGATTCGCATCAGCTTACCCGGAAGAAATGCTAGCTCTGGTTCGTAATTTGGACTACTTAAAGAGGGTCAGATGCGAGATTTCTCATTCCACTGGAAAATCGAGGAGCACACGATACATAGATCGGATAAAGGTGGATTCATCCCTAACAATAGAATGTGTATAATGGATATGCTCAAGGAAATGAATTGACATTTTGTTGAATTGTGGGAAGTAACAAAAGATATGGTAACTATGTAGTTCCAAAGCCCAGGATCACATTCTGCTATTGGACGCAGGCATCGTTGCGCTCAATCGCATACACGACAAAAATAATTTGACACGAACAATTTTCATGAGGATTTTGAACTGATAATTTTGCCTCATGTGATTTGTAATATTTTCTTTGTGAAATTATTCAAGAATGATAGAAAATTTCCGACTACTCGTTGTAGTATCTATGCCAGCCAAGCCGATCGGCGTACTGGTGATGATCAAGTTGAATTGTTGTGATCGAAACACTTTCTTTTAACCTAGAAAGAAATATTTTATATTTATATGACGTTTTTAAGAGTTTTTCGAAGTGAATTTCACTTCAAAAATTTAATCATGAAAAATCTGATCAGCTAAGAAATCAATTAGGCAGTCGTGTAACCCGACCAGAATAAAAGTTTTAAGCATAGAGCAAGAAACACTCAGATGGTTGGTTTCTTTTGACTACTTACTGAACACGACTTTGGATATCACCTCAAAAGGATGAGGATCTTGGAGGATGATACATGCAGACTGCGCCTGTAGGCTACCTAGACCGAGAAGCATATTGTATGTGACTGCTCGGATCATGGATTCATTCATTCATTTCGTTTCACGCTTGCTGTTAAAAAATCTGTTCACAACTTACTGTTAGAGCTAGCGAAAAGAAGATTGAAAGAACCACCTCACGTGCCATTATAAAAATTATATGGAAATCCTATGTTTGGAGAGAAATATTAATATCACTAAGTATACAGTCATAATATAGAGAAAGTTTCTTTAACAACAATTTGTTCATCTTTCTTCTCACTCTTGTTGCCTTCTCGTGAGTCCCAGAGGACTTAAAGCAGGTATGTCAAACTGGCGGTCCCCGATGTGATTTTTCATGGCCCACGGCCACAATTCTCTGCAATAAAAAAAAACAGAACAATATGTTACGAAGAAAGTACATATTTGATTTCGCCTTTTCCTTCCCGAAACAGATTAAAATTTCTCAGTATAAACATTTGTATCAATTTAGTCCGCTGTAAAAAATTTAGGGTTGTGGGAAATTTACTTGCACTATCGACACTAAATGATAGTCGGCTTTAGCACAGACTCTGTCTCAAATGTAGTTGGAACTAAACTGTGTTTTTGTTATATTTTCTCCCAATTTTAACATGAATGATAAAGAATAATTTCATCAAAGGATGATATAAGTCGCTAGCATCAATTATATGGTAATGCAAAGGGTCAGATAATAGGAAATGTTAATGACAGGGTAATACAGAAGTTATTGTACCAGAAAAATTAGTATTCCATTGTTCATTTGTTTCTCAATTCGGAGCGAAAGCTCAAACAGAATCACAATAAAAATAAAATATTTAAATTTGACCTTACACCTTCACTTACAATTGCTTCGATGAATCAACGAAAGAATAATGTATCAAATGTAAAGGCATTCCGGTGTTAAAATTCATTGGGGTTGGAAATGTATAGTAGTATAAATATGTTCATTACGTCATTAGTGACGAACACATTTCCTATTGGGTTATTGCTTCTAATCCAAATGTGAGAAGCATTCTGAAATTTGCATCAGTTACAAGCATTTTAAACCTAAATAGTCGCAATACACCAGCAACTCATATGAACGATCGTTATAAGATGCAGGTCCCATTCTCGTACTGATATGTGCACAGTGTGGTCTTTTAACTTATTGTCGCTATGATAAGTTAAAACTAAAGGATATGTGCTTTACATTTCATAAAATTTAATTATAAAAAAATATATAGCCACTCCTACATAAGCTAAGATTTTCGTTATTATAAATCATCAAAAATTTACTGAAGCTAAAGGTTGTACTAAAGGTTAAGAAAATATTATATTTGCCTTTATGTCTATTTCTTTACTTTTTTCGTTTTATTAAAACGAATATAATTGCCTCGTTTTTCAAATGTACAAATAAATCCACATAGAAAACTTCTGATAAGAATTACGGGCTTCTGGAAACTTCTTTTTATGTTAATATGCCTTAATGAATTTAAGAGGTTTACAACATACATTGTATAAAAAGCACCCTCGCAAAATGAAGAGCAATTTAAAACGTAAAATGTGTCCTACTTAATCCTACTTACGGAATTTACTTGCCTGACACGAACCCCATTTTATATTTATTGGAAAAATTACTTGAAATTAATTTATTTCTGAAAAATACCTTACAGCTCGAAATACGTTAATCTCGTTAACATAAGGATTTCCACCGCTAACAATTCAAGATGGAAGCACAAGAGTTGAAAGATCGCTTTGCCCATTCAAATCTGATTTAAGATGCTTGGAAAACACCCCAAATTGTTGAAATATGAAAGGTTGTGTTCCGTAAGTCTCAACTTAGGGTTTGCAACAATCTTACTAATTAGTTCATCGCATGCACATATCCCTTTCCTTCCGTCTAATTAACCGCGTCTGTTATATGTATGTATTTTTGTACCCTCTTTATACCACACTAATGAAAATTAGTAGTAAACTTGGTGCAGGAAAAAAACCCCTTCATTTTTTGGGGGTTAAAAAAGCCCAACTCCTTCACTCTGTGTTTTCGGGCAGTTTTTTCGATGTCCAGAGAGGGAACATTGGTTTTGCAAACACTTTGACGGAAATTCGTAGCACTTAAGGTCGCATAGAGCTAAGAGTTGTGAAAATATACTATCGCAGAATATTCTGAAATGACAAGTAGATTACTACCTGAACATCACCATTCCACCCTATACCTCTCCACTTTTTCTGAATTTTGTACTGGACTTGTGTATTGTCGAGTGTTCATATTTTGTTTTGAATTCCCTATCCGTAGTTAAAACGCTTCGTGCGACTTTTTTTTCTGTGCATACTGCGCCAAATTCACAGATTTGATGGAACGTGTAATCCTTTGAGCAGTTGGCACTAATAAAAAATACAGAGAAAATTCAGGTTTTAATAGGAAAATCTGAAGTACTGGAAAATAACCTGTCAAGTTGATTCGTTCCGTTGGCGTTTTTCAATTTCGATTTTGCACCTAGATGAGATGGGGTTGATTTTTTATTGGCAGCTGGAAATTGTTTGCATATTTCTCCCACCTTCGCCATGCTGAAATATTTCCAACGGCAACCCTTAATGTGTCTTTCAAAATTGTTTCTGCAAGTTCCGCTGGGAAGGTGTGAATAAGAAAATGAATGACTTCAGTTTCTATGAAATGTCCCGAGTGGCGTTAAAGTGTTTCTGGAAATTTTCCCTAAATTTACCACGTATATGTTGGGGGAAGCGTCTAACGTGCAGATGAATTTCTATCCAGAAACTCCTGTAGGAACGTCGGTTTTGCCGCTGACACTATAATTTGTCAGAAGTCAAAATCACGTAGACGGCATTTATAAATTTCACCTTCCCACAATTTTGCAGCCCGTTCGGTGTAACAATCAAATTGAATTGAATGAAAAAACGCATTAAGCTGATCATTTAGGTCTACCGAATTTCTTCATTCAAATGGAGACGACCCAATGGAGCTTTGTGATTCCTCTGCAGGTTCGAGAAACATCAATCAGTTGCAGACAGCTGTGGCAAGGTTACCTGAAAACCTTATGGGTGCGAAGGGATGATTTCATTGCACTCCCCCAACTCTAAACAGTTATCACAGCTACGGGGTGTGATGGAGGAAATCTGCTTGCTCCACTCTGTACCATACCACGGTATCGATATTCGAGAAATTAAGAGACCGAACAGTTAAGAAGATCCTCTCAACCAAAATAATTAGGTAAAGAATTTAAGAAATTAGAGGACAACTTTTCAATAAGGAGGTTTGTGAAACTTTTTATTCACTGGTTTCGGGGCAGCTGGAGATTAGTCTGGAAGTTAGCACAATATTTCTCTCGTTGTTCACTGACAGTCAATGTGACATAAAGCCACAAAATTAGTTTGGGTTTGCCTACCGTTCCTTCCCCTTGAATCCACGTAGTGCACAAACTTTGTTTGAGGTCTAGCCGAGCACATAGATACGAATACCGTCAAGCACGAACTAGATATCTTCAGCTTGAAGCCTCTCCAGAGACGCCAGTCAACACATTTTTGTGTTTTCTACTTCGGATGCCCTATAATAGAGTTATTTGAAAAGTTTTCCTGCTTCACAAAACGAACTGGGGCGGGTGGAAAGGATGACGGGGCTTACATTAACCCCTCTGTTTTTAGGGTGTTTATATACATCGCATTGGTTGATTTCTGCATTTGGCAGTGTTGGCGGAGGACGACGTGAACAACTTTTGTAACTTTTCTCATTTTTTCTATTTGCTCTTATTCATTTAAGTTACAATGTTTTCAGTGCTTTTTAAGGGTCAGAAGTTTATAACAAATTACCCAAAAAGAACTTGTTTTCACACTTATTTTAATTTTGAATAAATCAAGTTCCGCGGACAATTGTCAATCAGAAAGTGACTCTTTTGAATAAAAAGAGAAAAGGGACACAAAGTAATTTAAATAAAGCTTCTTTGAATGGCCTTGAGGTAAAAATGGAATTATTAAAGTTGGTGTTGGGGGGATATGCTTGACTATTCTTAGCTATTCCCTCTTGGGTAGGGGTTGTTTAACTTTGTTAAATGTAACTGGAGAACTATACGAATTTACCAGCTGCAATCTCGCATTGTGTAAGACATTGTGGACGTTGACTTCCTAAGCGCTATCATATTTATTGTAGATTGTTACTATTTGTGCATACTGGGTGGCTGTCTAAAACTACCTTGTGAAAGTAAAAAAAAATTGTTGTAGCTGACACTAATACATAGGAATTAAAGCTCTTTGTCGGGAGTGGTAAAAAAAAACAGTCTGAAAGATAAATCAATCAGAGGTGGAACTAGAGACGAGGATTTACAATCAATTTGATAATCTCTGAACTAATTGATATGCTAAGAGTATCTTCTTTGCAACTACATCCAATAGCTCTCTCGAAGGTTACACCTTGTGAAGGGTGAGACAGTGAAGCTAAGAGTAGCCAACTTAAATCCGAGCTTATGTGACCAATGAATGCAAAATCTGTTGTAACGAGGTCCTATGATCGATCCGGCAATAGCTACAGCATAAGTGCCTTATCTTGGGATAATGCTGAGATGGATGTATTTTTCTGGACTTACTCGTGAAACCACAAATAGAGGAACTAAATAAAAATAAGTATATTTTAGGCATTGAGAAGACGGATGCGGATGAACTGTTGGACACGGATGATCTAATCATCGAAGGAAACTTAGAATTAAGTGACAGGGCTTGAGCGAAGGGAGCAAAGTCTGCTTCTTATGTATACACTTAAGGAGAGTGAGGCAACTGGCCGCAAAAAGACCACTAGGAGGAAAACTCCTGAACTCAGAAAGAACAAATAATGCGAAAAAGCAGTGTTTTTTTTTGAGACGCTCAACGGAAGCAACGAGTTGGGTAAAAAACATTCTTGTCGACAATCCATACTCCAACGAAAACCCTAACGATGATTGACTGAGAAAGGCTGATCAGGTTAGGAAAAATTTACTACTGAAAACTACATCCAAGTATGAAGAAAATAACGTTACGAGGAAACCAAAAGCGTAGGACCGATTTTTATGCTTGTGGCTTGATAACAACATCTAGGAAAACAACTAGAGCTTCCATTAGCTCTACAGACACTTTGAAGACCTCAGCTACAGACCAACTATAAAATGCTGTAGCGTCCTCTAGGATGGCTTCCTTTACAGACCCTACTACAATGACAACCTTTACTACGCTAGTCAAACCAAAAGGAGGAATTGACCGCAGTGTTAGTCGTGAATTCTTCAATCGCTCAGGACTGTACACTTGTGTAAGACTACTTGAGACTTATGGGACTGGACTTTGGTGTGACAAAATCTCATTACCCTTGAATATTAGTAAATGCAATTTTCACTTATGAGATATTTTGTTTCATCTGTTCCACTTATGAAATTTTTATTCGGAGTCGCGACCGGTTTTACTGCGTCCAGCATCATCAGACAATTGATTGGTTATTTTTCTTTATACTCTTGCTTTCGGGAGCAGTGAGTAGTAAGCGATTTGGTCGTTCAAGACATGTCATCCAAAAATTGGTTTATTTCTAATATGCTGATAAAATGTGGAGTCCTTCTTTAGTGCATTCAGCAATCCTTTTTGTGAGAAGTCTACTTTTTCGGCAACCTACATTTGCCATACGAACAGTCGTTACAAAATATTTTGTAAATGCCATTTTTGAAAACTTTTCTTCATTTTAATTTGTTTGCACGCACAATATATAGATATTTACTATGTTATTTTAAGACCATAGATTTTCCTGTAATCTATAAGTAAAGAACTTCTTAAAAATTTTAGGCTAAGTAGTTTCGGTGATAGAGATGATCGATTTTCATCTATTTTCTTAAATAACTTTAAAACTATTTATTTTAAAATTATTAAAAAATATATATGAGACAATATAAAAAATATATTTCATTTGATGACATGGTGCAGTTTTCGAAATTTTTTTTTTTAATTTTCTAATTTGCCACCCAATACGTTACGCGTCCGTATTTGGGTCACAGAAATTCATATGTGTACCAAATATCAACTTAATCGGTCCAGTAGATTCGGATCAAATTGGCTGTGACAGACGGACAGGCAGACAGACATATGAGTGATCCTATAAGGGTTCGTTTTTTCATTCGGGCGTACGGATACGTCCGTACCCTAACAGAGCAGAGTTCGGCCCATAGTCATATAAAGTTTTCGAATGCATTTTAGGTTTACTATCTGCCCTTTGAGTTTGCCCCATCAATTACAGACCACCCTGTATATACTAGATGCTTTCGACTTTTTCTCTTTTGTTCTTTCTCCGGCATAGTTTTATTGTCAGGCTTTTGTTTTTTCGAAAAATGATTTTTTCTATTCTGTTCACTTGATAGCCTCTGTTTTTAGCAATTTGTTTTATTATATTCAACTCCTTTTTGTATTCTGTAATGTCCATCGGTACGTTTATCAGTCTATCGATCATGGAGTGAAAGCAAGTAAGTGTTATATATGCACACAAACTAGAAAGTAAGCATATAGTCTGTAGATGTATACAGATGTGTTTCTAGTGTTATACAAGCCGTTAGCTCTCTAGTCAGTAGCTCAGAGTCATGATAATTGTTAAGTCTAGTATTCAGTTAGTTATATCTAAATCTAGTGTGGGGATTGTAGATAGTCTTAAATAACACTACATAGAAGTCAAGCAGCCTACACGAACCTAACAGTAAGCTTATGAGATATTGAATTATTTGAGACGGAATAATGTTATCATTGTAGAATGCGTCCTTTCTGTAAACTCAAAATTTGAAATTCATAGTACCATTTACGCCGCACTCTATTATGAATTTAATTTTGTTGCACAATGTGTATGTATATGTATTTTAAGAAATTGTCAAGTTCACGCATTGTGCGCATCCACAAGCATAAAATGTCATTATATATCTATACTAATATTTGACGTGTTTCATTTTAATTTGAAATAAAAACAAAATGGTATAAGATATCAATAAACACTTTTTCTAAATTTTAAATATTGCTTCATAACATTTTTACTTAAAAATAATTGCATGTAAATAATGGTCTCTGGATTTTTTTTTTAATTTTGTGCCACTCTTTTACATAAATCAGCACATGTTTCACCAATGACACGAATAGTGTTGGTTTTAAGGTCAGACTCAATGACTCAATGGTGTGGCTTAAAAAGCAAAAATGGAAAAATATTTTGATTGTTTTAGTTCCACTGAAACAAGAAATTTGGAGAAAAATTTAAATCAAAGTTCCACTAAGAGTTCTTCTCCTTTTATTGAAGTAAACCAATGATTTTACGTAACCCCAACGAAAAAAGTCCAATGGAATTATATTGCATGAACTTGTTGGCCAGGTCACATCGACATTTCTTGAGATTACACGCTTACTGAACTTTTCTCGTGCACCATCTTGTTGAAACCACATTTCATCCAAATCAAAATCATCCAATTCATTTTAGAAAAAATCAGTAATCATTTTCCTATAGTGTTCTACATGGACAGTACACCTCCAGAACAAAAGCATATGGCCTTTCTTCACTCCGAATCCGATAATTTTGTTTATTTACGAAGCCATTTAACCAAGGATAGGCTTCATCAATGAAAATTAAAAGTGACCAAAAATTGGAGTTCCAGAATTTCCATTTTTGAAAAGATCTAGAAACGACCGTTTCTACATGAAATGATTTTTAAATGCAAATGTCATGAATTAATATTTATTAATATTTACAATAAAAAAATCTCATTGATATAGCATGTTGTTTTTATTTCAAATTAAAGATATGCAGTTCTTATTTGATAACCCTTTATAGATCAGAAGGAACAGTGGGGATATTGGCGACCCCAAGCTTAACTCTGATATACTCTAGATGTAGGGTATTATAAATTTATGTAAACGTTTGTAACACATATAAACAATATTGCTATTAATGGAAGAAGACAAGAAATCGTTTATTAGATGTCCGTCTGTCTGTCTGTCTATGCACGCGGTATCTCAAGAACGCTTTAAGCTAGAAACTTCAAATTTGGTGCACAGATACTTTATTAAAATTGAAAGAATTGAAAGTTCGTAAATTGGTCAGTTTGGACAACTCCTTCATAGAGTTGCCATATGAAACCTCCAGCTATATAAAATAAATAACGAAAACACTACGAAGTAGATGGATAAAAATTTTTAAAATACTTTAGTAAAACCTAAATATCCCAACAGAAAATAAACCAAATCGGGCAAACCTTTCAGAGGGCTGCCATATGAAAGTTGGAAATGTAAATTGTTTTCAAAAGTTTGTGTGATAGCCATGAAAATACGCTTATACAAGTTTCCCAGGTCGCTGATTTCAAATCTACAGTCGTATTTTTAAAATTCAAAAATCGCGGAGCTAATATGCCGAACAAAATTTTCTAAATGCCAACGGAACGTTCATGAAATGCCGAATATAATGGATTTTATGATTGTTGTTTATGAATATGAAGTGATTTAATGAATTGAAGATGACGGAGCCAATATGGCGGACACACTTTTGAGAGTTATATGGAATAGTCATGAAAACAGGCATATGTATTGAAAACATGTATGTAGGTATATATCGCTGTAAACCAGAACTATTGCAAGTCCGTTAAAGCAAATTTTACACGAGGGCTATTTTTGGAAAGCTAGGATATTATAATTTGAAAATAACGAAAGGAATTTCATGTCGAAATTCAAAGAAATTATTAAAATTTGAGAAGTGGTTAAAAGATACAACAACTACAAACATTTAAATTGTTGTCATGTAAAATTCACTTTAATGGATTTGCAATAGTTCTCATTTACAGCGGCCATTTATTCTTGAGGTACCTGAATACAATTTTTAAGGCAGATTTTAGCTAGGCGGCTCCAAAATGACGGAAAATTTGCTTAATGGAATGTTTGTAAAATGGGGAGCTTATCAGTTTTGAGATTGATGATTACGAACGTGAGATTTTATTTTGAACAAGTTCAACATGAAGACTACAATAAAGTCGGATGTCATTTTAAAAATCCCGTATATTGCATAATAAACAGAGTGAACTAAAGAAAAAGGTACCACGAAGAATCTAAAAAAAGTTGGGATTTAGGAAAAAAATATTTTGGAAAAGAATTGGAGGGAAAAAAAGGGTACTCAGGATCTAAGTTAAAGGTCGCTTATAGGTCAGCTTCATTTTTTTTAATGTGGTACCTCATTTTTCAAACCGAAAATTGGGCGACCGTGGAATTTTACGTTCGAATATGTGATTCACTTATGAACCAAAGCGATCTGCAAGGGACACTTCAAGGTCAAATAAAGTAATTAGAACTAAAGGGTGCGTCCACAGATTGCGGATAGTAGGACTGCCTGCAGATTTGAAGATCAGTTGCGAATAGGTAAGAATAAGTAGCCGTGGACGATTAACTACAAATGAATTATTTTCTTTTTTTACCTACGCCTAGCTCTTTTAATTTCTGATGCCATTATTGGGTTAACTTTTGTTTTTAATAAAATTTTATCTACAGTATCTATGCAAGAATTAACATCTGCTTTCGTAAATATGTTGATAATATCAAACGAGACAATTTTTTCTTTTTTTGGGACGTTGATGTCATTTATTTTTTCTACAAGATCAAGTGAGTTTTTCACTATATATTTAGGTATAAAGTTGGTATGCTTTTTGAAGATGTTATTGATTTTGCGAGTAAGTTTGTATGTAAGATGGTCTAACAGGAATGCAATTCAACACAAGCTGGATCCTCGATTTTTAATTTTTTTTAATCTGCTCGGTGTGTTCATTTTTAATTCTCTTCTTTTTAAGCTTTTTTTCATAACTAAAAAATATGTAGATACCCTTTTAAAAGGTTTCGTAAGATTTTTACTGACAGTCTTCACTGTACATTTATGTGAGCTCTGCAGTTAGCATCCAATCCACCCTATAGTTTGGAACTAAGCTGAGGACTTGCGTGCAGGATTGACAATTTTCAACGCAAAACTTATTTCTGTGTTTAAATTGGTGATTTTATTAATTAGCCTGTGGTTAATTCTTTACATCATTAATAGTATTCAAAAGCATCTATGTTATCTTTTCCCTATGTTATCTGTGTCATGATTACTACCATTTTCCTGAAGCAAAACGTCAAAAGATGTCGTAAAAATTTTGCAATTACTTCCATAAAAAATCTTCCATTACTTTCTCCCAGAGCAGCTGTTTATATGCATCTGAAGAGTAAAGGAAGTAAGAAGATTGGAGCACAGCCGGGCGGGCATATAGTGACACAGGACATAAATTATTAAAAGTACAAATACCGAGTCAAAGCGTTCTGGTACAGTTCGTCTTGAAGGCACCTAATTCATTCGAGATTAAAAATAGCAAATTTCCCTGAACATAAAATAGCCGAGCACCTGCTGCCTTCATCACAAGAATGGTATGTAAATTGCATGGAATAAGTTCGAATATGGCATCCGGGAAGCGCGTTGCCACTGTTATTTCACTTATACCTCCCAGGCCTTTATAACATTATAGTAGAGTCGTACAACGGGAACGAAAGCACTGCATATCAGCTCTCTGCTGTAGATATATCTAAGAGGTAAACGAATTACACAGAGCTCAAGCCAAAGTAGAAGAAAAATAAGCAGAACAACTACTTCGTCTTATTATGTGATACGACCAGAAGTGGGATGGAAAATGGCCTTTGTTCGGGATGCAACAAGAAAAAGGATGACAAAAGGATAACCACCCCAGGTAATTTATTTTGGTTAGAAAAACATTGCCTTAGTGTGTAAGTGCAGGGGTATCTAAAAGTGATAAAATATAATTTTGAAAAGTACTGTATTTAAAGAGAAGTCGTAAATATTATTCTTAGGAGTTAAACGGAATAATTTTGTGGCTTGAGAGAGAAATGAAGTCTTTAGAGAAGTTTTAAGACTTTAAATTCCATGTACGAGAAGGAGTTATTTAAGAGTTTTATAATGGATTTAATTTCTGTAGGAGGAAGCCACATTGCAAGCAAGGAACATGTGGTAACCCACTATTGTTGGTTTTAACTTACTAAAAGTTACTAAGCTATGTACGCTGTGCTACGCTTTTTTTCATAATATTTTCAGAGAGTATGTGTTTGTATTTGATTAAGTATATACATTTTTGATCAAGTTCGCATCCAGTTGCGATCATCATTCATCACTAGAATCCATTCAGATCTGTGCAATAAGTCAACACTCTTCCACAATTATTTTTATATACGTCTTTGTCATTAACTTCTTGAATTCTTTTGATTGCTGCATAGCCTTCTTAAAGAATACCAAGAACAAACGACCGATTCGTCAGTAATATCACTTTTAACACATTCCGAGCCGGATTTTTGTCACTGAGAGTGATTTTCTCATGTACGTGCAAATCACCTTATGATATTCTCAAAGAAGGCATGTGCCTTGTAAAAACGTCCTACCATATTGCGTAGATTTTAAACATTTTTGTGTCTGATTTTTGGAGAATATTGTTTTAATGGTTATTGTTGGAAAACAATATCATTTTCCCGTTCAATCACGCAAATTTTTCACGTTGAAGCCAGTAGTAACGGCCGAACATAGGGTTCTTTAGCCTAGTGTAGTTGACCAAGTCAAGGTGATACTCAAAAAATTTGAACTTGTATTATTCCATACCAGGAAGGTAATTTAGATTCTCATTTCCTGGTATGCCTACACCCTCATATTTTGGAATCGAACAGATCTTTTTTATATATTTCAATAAAAAGCACTGTGATTTATTTGGATACTAGTGGTGAAAGCAAGCTTGTTGAAGACGATTGGATTAGATACATATATATTGAGTATCTCGATAAGAACAGCCTTAAGGCTATTTCCTTCCTCGTATATGTACAACGGTAATTGAAGGAGGGTAAAAATGCTCTTTAGATCACAGTAGGGTGGATAAGTCTGGATGAATCCTGTCCTCTGCCAATACTGTCCGTGCATCCCTGGATGTAAGGTAAGAGGACTTTACCAGCGAATTCTTTAGGGGTCCAATCTTTCTTAGCCTGTTGACTATTACGGATAGCTTTGTTTATATCTCGGGTGTGGTAGCCATTCTGCTGCAACGCAGTTTTTAGTACAGATAGTTCTTCGTCGAGGTGTTCCGGTTCGGAAATTACCCTCGCCCTATGGATAAGTGTGTTGATTACACTCTGCTTTTGAGCTGGGTGGTGATGTGATGTGGTATTGGCAGGATTTTTAAAAAACAAAACTTCCAAGTAATTTTCTCTGCTCCAAACAAGGTAGCAAATCTTTTCCCGAGAACAAAAGAAACTCGCGACCCTCTAGAAACTCCGAGGATTTACGAAATCTCTTGTAGTTGTGCTGAATCCTATATCGGACAAACCGGTAGAAGTATAAAGACGAGAGTTAAAGAACACTGGCGGTGCATAAAAAACAATCAGCCGGAAAAATCAGCTGTAGCCGAGCATTACTTCTCAACGGGGCACGAAATATCCTCCACTAATACCAAAATCTTAGCGCGCGTCGAAAATTTCTGGCCAAGAATATTCAGGGAAGCTATCGAAATAATTAAGAATCCTAATAACTTCAACCGCGACACAGGAATACAATTATCGCCCACCTGGCAGCCGGTCATCAATAATATCCGTTGCCAGAAAAAACAAGCCACACCCCCCACCACCTCTCTTTCCCTTCCAAATTCCCAGCCTACTCAGTCGTTAAATACACGAGGATCTAGCAACTCTGCCTCAGTTAACACTTGAAAAAGCTTGCGACATGACCAGCGAAATACCGTGTAATTCTACGCGGGCGCGTGTGAGATATTTCACGGGCGTTCGTAACGAAAAACAAAAAAGACGCGGTACTCCGAAAGACTATTCAAATAAACACTAATCTATAATAAGTTCAAAATATTTCGTCCCATTTAAGAATTCAATGGTTATTCCTTACAGAGATGGAGTTATAAAAAAAAGCCTTTTATCTTACTCTGATCCAAAGAGACTTCTAGATCTTTATTGTTGCAAAACCCCTTTATGGGCCGAAGGGAAATGTTACCTAATGTGCATTCGATGTAAAACAAAGCGCTTAAGGCAATTTTATTTTTTTTCTCCATCACCTTCGTTTCGTGTATAAATTATATGGTGTAAGACTCTTATAATAGATCTTCAGCATAGTGGTATTGTTGGCTTCTTTGCAGAGGTTGAATTTTTTTTTTTTTTTGAATTTTATACAATTCCGCTCTAAACCCTCGAAAACGAAAAGAGATAGGTGGATACATGCCTCACATCAAATTAAATCTATGGGGAGTCCAAATTACATAAGAAAAGTGCATATTATTTATCACCTTTTTGTGAATGTATATGAAAAAAGAATAAGAAATGAGAAAGCCCTGATTTTGAAAATTCGTCGCATCTAAAATAAGGAGAGCAGAATAGTCTAAGGACTCATGTAAAAGCCACTAGTGTTAATTATAATATGGCATTAGGCCCACATAGAAATCATGTTTAACATAAACCTACTCGGCTTTTCACAGCAATAGACAACCAAAAAACATTCCGTGACATTATTTCAGAAACCGTTAGAATTGCACCCCCTACCTCCCATATAACTTTTGGTTTGTTTCGTTGAGACCTATCACCAGAAACCCACAGGGTCACTTTTCTACTATATAAATATTGACTCCGATTTTTGGACACCACCGGCATACATAAGGAAGTTACAGTTCTTTATGGAAAGATATAGATCATTGATAAAAATTAAAAATAACATTAGGCCTATCAAGGACCCTTGTGGTACACCACTGCCAATGCAAAGGAAGGAAGAATACGCTCTCCTGGCAGCATACATCGTTTGCGCATGACCACGGACATAGGATCAGATCTATTTTCGTGCCAAAGAAGTAGAAAGAAATTGTTCAAACAGCTTGTTGATAAGAATCTGACGAACACCGTAAAGAAATCCAACAAGAGAAGGATGGATAGCATATCGGAGTCAATGGCTTCACGAATATCATCGGAAACTTTAATCATAGCTGTGGCACAGTTCTGATGTATTACATACGACAATACAATTTGTATGTTCATCTTAATGAAAACCTAATGGACATTATTGTGGCCCACGTCCTTGAATTTTATAGAGATAAGAGAATTATTAACATCTGGTGGGGCAATAAATTTGAAAGCGAATTCATCATCAGAATTATTTATGGCCTCTTGAAAGGCCAGTACCAAAATCTTTAAGATCTTTCCATAAGATATTTGTAGGGTCATTCGCATTTAGTTTGGATGCAAAGAAGTTGATTTTGGCGTGATGAGTTTCGAAATTTACATTATTAGGTAAACGACAGAAATGCTCACGAGTTTCCGAAGTGCGAAACCATTTTGATATGAAGTATGGTCAGAGATTTAGGTTCTAATTCTAATATTTAACCACGAACAGTCGCTATCGAGGATTTTATGCGTTTTTATTGGAACGTAAACGATAAATTGGTTGCCAACAAGAAGTTCCAAGTGGTTAAGTATTTCTGAACAATATCACTACCCTTGCAGAAGCCCTTATGATATAGTACTTTAATTTGTCTTCAGTGTGAAGCCTTTAATGAAGTATAGAAGACCCCAGGGTCCTTAGATAAATTAGAGCATCCCCGAATCGCCAAAATTATGCCAGCGTTCGGTAAAGAACGTTCTTAAGTCACCAAATTGGAATGCCTCACATTTGATAAGGGTAAACTGGTACTTGGAACGTAACAATGTGGAACGCAAAGCTGGATTAAGCTTTTAGGATGTCAAGATTTGTTGAGATCTGTTTTCTGATCATTATCCTTTGAAAGGCATCATCTTCGAGAAATGGACAAAATTGAGGATGATACCTGTTTCATGTCGTTGGAAGCTGTATCAAACTTTGCACTCAAGAAGATCTCGAAATTTATTAAAAGCTTTGACCTAGACTGGATCAAATTTGTGACAAGAAAATTGCGAAGGCCGAAACATTCGAGGAATATAAGACACAATTTTTGTGCTAAAAAGATATCTATTGCATGAAAAGTAGAAAATTTTATCAAAAACTTCCCATTCCTATTACGTTAATTCTGAATTCCTTCGGTGAATACCTCAGACCACAGTGACATTCCTTCCGTTAATTAAAGTATACTGTCACGCAATATTTCCAGTTAATTTAAAACTGCTTTAGGTTTCTTACC
>QYTT01084080.1:0-18930 GCA_006980735.1 Dasypogon diadema
TTAAAGACTGAGTTGTTATGATTACCATTTAGCCACGTCTCAGAGACAACAATGATATCAATATTACTTTCTTCAAACAAGTATTTGAATTCATCAAAATTAGATGCTAAACTTCGTGCGTTTATGTGACAAACAGTGATATTTTTAGGATAATTAATAGTAAACTCCTTTAAAAGGGCTCTTTCATCAGTGGCACGTAATGTGCTATGTGATTGGTCCATGACTTCTTCGTCCGCTAGCCACCTCAAGAGACATGCTTAAGAAACATAAGTACGTTCTAAGAAACCAAGAAAGAGAAGGCGGAAATCCACTATTTACAAACGAAAATGGGCATAAGATATAACAAAAAACTAACAAAAAAATACTAAATGAAAGATATACTAAATTGCAAAGTTGAAAAGTTATGCTGTATAATAAAATCATATTACAAAAATTATAAAGATTCCATACTTAGACTCCGTCGCCAGTTGATAACACCAGGACCAATTAACGTGTAGGTTTAACGTATTCATTGAGTTGCTCCAAAGATCTTAGCTGTATTGCCGCAGAATTCATATTTTGATCAACCTTTATTAAATTACCGGACTCCTTTCACATAGCCCGTATGTTGTTTAGGATCGTTATTCCAATAGATATGAAAGCACCGTAAAATCCCCAGTTTTTCAGCACTGGGTCCTAAATTTGCCCTTAAAATATTTATTTAGTATCTATAAATTTTAAGGTCCCAACTCCAAATAAAAACTAATCTGTCAACATATTTTTTATCTTAAAAATAAATTTTGTTCTTGTAGTTCCTGATTTGCTTTTCCCCACACAAAATTGCGTCCATCTGATCTAAAACAACTATACTTGTTTTCATCTACAAATAACACGTCCTTCCGGAAGTTGGCACTTATATTTTTGAGGGTTTTGGTGAACTCATATTTTTCGGTGGTTATGTATGGCTTACTTCTTGCAACGCGTCCGTGTTAGCCGACTTTTCTGAGGATTCGTTTTCTTATAAAATCACTAATTGTATTCTTAATAATGTTCCACTTCACTGGCTAATTTAAGGGCCGTTATTTTTGGATTTGTTCGCACTTTTTTCGGCATAATCCGTACATTAGTGTTTGATAAAAAAAAAAAAGAAATTTACGAGTGTAGTGCCATATCGTAAAAAACATCATACCCACCCTCCTACTCCCCTTCGCATAGAAGCTAGAATTTTCAAAGTCCAGATTTTGCCATTGCCGTAATTAACGTGCACTTTTTCTGCATAATATGGAATCCCCATAGGCTTTAGTTTGATATATCACATGTATCCGCGTTACGTTTTCGTGATAATCCGTCCCTAAGCCAACCCTATTCTGTGTTCCTTTCTATGAACAATAAAAAGAAGTAGAATGCATAAAAATGAAAAACGTATGTTTTTTTAAAAGGGTTGTTAAACTTAACCGCTTACAAATTAGTGAAAACTAAAATAATTGTTCTATGTGCCCTTCATTTTGAGCTAAGCAGAGTACATAGCATCCTTTGATTCTTCTAGGCAGCTGCTTCCATAATTCACGTTTTCAATTGGTGCCACGTATCAATTTTTGTAGAACAGACATAGTACTCCATACAGAAATCTTTCAATGTCAAATCGGGTGATCTTGGTGGCCAGCTGATGTTAAAAAACACACTCCAAAATGCCTACATTACAACTAGTAGCAGAGATTATTATTATTATATGAACTAGCAATAACTAACAATAATTGTTGGAAATTTTGCCTATTTTCAAAAGGATTACATTTCCTGTTAAGAATTGTTCGAGTTCCCTTTGGTACTTTCAATTTTTATTAGTAAAACCCATATTGAGAGAAAAGTCATTATAAAGTCGACATTTACAGAAAAAAAGCGGTGCTCCCACTCCATTACTATCGCCTTTAAAGAACTTGCAATATCACCGCAACAGTCAATATTTTCCCCATTCACCCATCTCAAGCTGTTAGCTCCTATCGACAATTCTTCTCGCCTCTGCTCGTTCAGGTATTAAGAGTTTAAGCTCCACGTAAAATCGAATTCTGCGGAGTGGTTAGTCTTGAACTAAACACTTTCGCGAGTACTACTTTGTTGTTATTTTCTTTGAGTCTTCTTTGGTTCGATACTTCGGGTAAACAAGGACTTTTATCTAAAGGGCATTATTATCATATATAGCTCCACCTTCATATTGTCCTTGGAACAAAAGTTGATTTTGTTTGTGTTTTGATAATTCCCTTAAATTACAGCATATGTGGAAAATATTTGTGCGTTCGTGTTTTATTTGTGAGACCTTTTATTAAATTTCGTGCATGTGTTGAGTTGACATTTTTGTTTTATGTGGTGTGCTTTTCAAGTGAATTAAAAAATAAAAAATGCCTGTTTTGTAATATATAATAGAAAGGTTCCTTCGTTTATGGAAATGGAATTATGAATGCGGGGTAATCTAAAATCTAATTTGAGTTCCTTTGATGCATGTATGCGGACATGCTTTGTAAAATGAAAAATCACTTTGTGCTCTAGCAATGTTGAAAACAAAAGGAATTTTCCTGGTACTAGATATTCTCGAGTTTCTATTCTGGGCAGCGGTAGACCGGAAATAACAGAAATACGAACACATTAGAAAACAGTTGAAGAGAGAATCCATTTAGTGAATACGATATTGCAAATATTTCTTTCTAGCTTACTTGCAGCTTTACAGATTTATTTTTCCGCTGCCTTATGCACTATTCAATGATGATGTTTAAGATTATACGTAGATGAAGGATTTGTGTTACCGCTAAGGGTTCGATCCATTATTTCCTCGAAGCAAAAAACAATATTTCTATTAATAATCTTCGGGCTTACGAATCATCTTTTTAATTTTTTTGCTATGTAAATTTGGAAAGCAACGAAAATTTAAAAAACGTTGGAATCATGGTCTCTAAAACTTTGAAGAGATTGCGATGGCATTACTGAGTATAATCAAGAGCTGCCGCCTTGCACTAAATTTAAAGCATTTGATCTAAACCACCCTTCCTTGAAATGGATAAAGATTTTCTTGCCTAATCGTTTTATTTGTGTTCAGTTTGATGACTTAACTTCTGAGCAAAATAAACACAATTCAAGTAAGATGGGACGCATTAACGTGTTATAAAAATAATTTATTTTTCACAATAAGTAATACACAGGAATACATATACTTACGTATATTTACAGTTGGATCAGTTATAAAGGAGGTGGCGAATTTGATCCCTCCATATAGAAAGCCTCATTCTTCAATAAAAGGTATCTATGACTAAGACATCCTCCTAACAACATATTAGGGATGTACCCATAAGTAATGTAGTTTTTTCTGTCAAAGTATAAATTCAGTTTTTTTTAAAGTGACTGTTAATCAATTATATTGTCACCATAGTTTTCTTCTTCCATTTGGTTAACAACTGTTTTATTGCAGCTATAAAAAGTTCTTGAGTTTTAGATTAAAAAAACTTAACCATAACGTTTTTGACCCCTTCATAAGAATTGAGTTTTTTTCAGCTACAAAGTACTGCAAGGATCTAAAAAGATGATAATCAGATGGGGCAAGGTCTATTGAATATGGAGGATGGGGGAGAACTTCCATTTTAGTTCTCTAATTTTTTGTTGTGTAATTCTTGCAACATGTGGCGTTATCATGTTGAATGGATAACACCATCAATCAAAAATCAAAGCAGGGCGGGCGGTTTTTCTGTAATGGCCATTTTCAAGCGGTCAAGCTGAACACAGTAAAGGTTTTCCCAACATTAAAAGTTCAAAGTGAACCACACCATGTATATTGCAGCAAATGCAAAGGAATTTGCTTCGATGAATATTGGATTTTGCAGCATTTCTCTTCACTTAGTTATCAAAGAGAATCCATTTCTCATCTCCCGTTATGATACCATCAAGAAACGGATGTGGGTGAAATTTGACTAAGGATCTGTGCGAAATTCGTTTAAATGTCGACTAAGCAATAATGCAGATTTAGGGCCTGTTCCAATCCAATTCTTCGTCTTCGTCTCGTTATAACAATTAGTGGCTTCAGAAAACAAGTTAACTTGTTCCAAATTGTTTACTTAGCTTGATTTCGTTCATGGTTTCATGGTTAAGACCAATGTAAATATTAGAGAGAAATTGATGAAGTCAAGTCTGTCGTTAATTTGATGAAGTGTTATACAAACTAGTCAATCTACATGGCGTAGCCATCTGACGTCACTAACTGTTCTAATGAGACGAAGACGAAGTCTTGGATTGGAATTTCGACTAGACCAAATTTTTAATAGTTGACTAAATTGCTGCAAATGTTCCAGGGAGAAATTTTAATTTGTTAGATACTGCATAATCATACGAAAAAATTGGAATCAAATTTAATCAAAGCAAGTTTTCGCACAGTTCTGACCTATTGCATCGACACTTCCCCTGGAATTTAGTCAGCAATTTATGGTGTTTTCTTTCTTATTTCAGTTCCAACCCAGATTGGAAGTAACTGTCGTCAAAAAGTTCCTTTTACTTTAGTTCGGAACTCGTTCTATGGTCCAGATTAATTAGTCATTTAACCAAATTCGCAAAAATAGATTAAGGGTCTGTTCGAAAACGCAGTGCCGCGTAACTTATGCAAAAACTACACGTGTAGGTAACTGATTTACATTTACAAAATTTCATTTTTTTAAAATATTTCGTAATAAATATGGCAGGAAGCTGAAATGGTAATGCGGGAATTGTAGGCTATCTGGTAATAGATTAACTACACGTGTAATTTTTGAGCTTATGTGCTTATCCTCTGCTACTACTGAATTATTAACAGCCTATTTTTTGTGGTATCTCTTTTTGTGGTTTAATGCATGGATTTTACCTGTATTTTGAATTCTATATAAAAGTACTTCAAATTTCACGGCAAGAAAAACGACAATTCATTTTCTACACACAGTTACAATTATTTAAGGTGACACCTGTGTAATCAGAAGACCTGCTAACTTTTATGTATCCTAAATCTTTATAAGCGGAAACGGAAAATGTTTATTAGTCCCAATTGATTTCGGGTTATAAAGATTTTTCTGTATACAGTACTAGTTAATATTTTTTTTCTACTAATTTTCATATATGTTTACATACATATATGCAAATACGTTATTCAAAAACCTCAGACGTCTTCTACTTACCTCAATTTTTACAAGAATTTACATGATACTTCAGTTAAGACAAAATAATTACTTTTCATTCAATAATATGAAAAACTTTTCAAAAATATCCGAAACAATTTTATGATTTCTGATTGTTTGCTACAAATTTTCTTCAGAAGTTCTATTTCAGCGTAGATAACGATGATTATATTTAAGTATTTGACAAATGTGGACGAAGCCCCCATATTTCTTGACAAATGGATACTAAAAACACCGTTGGTGTTTTTAGTATCCATTAATTCCCAGTTGGAAAAGGAAGCCTTCATTACGCATATTTGAGGCCTCATATGGAAGTTAAGAAGGAATGCCTCTTCGTTTCTTAGTTAATTTCGTTTTTATATAGGTTGTCATTGGATTGAAGGCATACTAAAAAATTCTTGTTGAGTAATTCTAAATGCATAGTACAAGTTTTCCTTCTTTATAGCTTCAAATGGAAGTTTAGAAAAGTTTTCAGAAATCTTTACAAAACCGAACTGTTTCAATATTCCTCCCAGAGGAAGGCCTACTCAGTTTTCCAACTGGGTTGTTGCAACATCCCAATGGAGATATTTAATTACTTCCACAAAGATATAAATTAATTAGTGTTTATCTGATTTATAAAGCGGAAATTTCCGGTATTTCCATAAATCCAGTATTATTTAATTACTGCAAAGACTGTATTACTAATTAACTATCTGTTGATGAAATTTTAGGCTGGCGTAAATTCTATATTTACGATAAAATGTAGGACCTTAAATTTCTCGTGTCTCATGAAATGACCAAACTGTATTCAGAGTTTTAACATTCGTTACGCAGCACTATGCTTACGACCAGGTCTATTTCTGCACTTTTTTTAGCTTTAGAGTAAAACTTTGTAATGGCTTTAATTGCAGCAAATCCAGGCATAAGCAAGTGCCAACGTTGAATACAATTTTCACTCTGGCTTGTACTATTTATAGATTTTAATGACTAATCAATAACCCGATAGAAATGAAAGTTCATTGAGGACATTGTTCGCCTTATTTTCTCAATTATAAACACACTAATTATGATTGCATTTGAGTAGTAGCTTCTTGTCTTACTAGAGTTGTACTTTATTGCGAAAATATTCCATACCAGAGGTTTAATGGTTTTAGGTAATCCAGGGAAAAAATTCATTTGGATTTAGAAGTTTATCTGGACATAGAAATGGATTAATTCTACAAATTACTTTTGCGTTGATTAAAGCCATGAGTGTTTGCTTCTTCTCAGGGATTAGTATATTATTGCTGTTATTAGAACTGGAGCAAAAGTTGTGTAAAGAGGGTATTCTCTTGTTGGTAGTTACGTTCGTAAACTTTTTTTTCGTCCCGAATATCTCGAGAACAAAAAATAATATCGACCCGGGCAAATTTTATTCGATGCATAATTTCATAATGAACACCTGATAAGGTTTGCAAAAAATTTGAATTGACAGTTTTTTTTTATAACTTAAGCTTATAAAAGCAAAACAAAACGGCTAAATGGGAAGTTGGCAGTGTGGGTAGACCATTTTTATCCAGTTTATTTGATTAAAAATCACACTGCACATGGAAGCTTGAGAAATTTTAGGCATTCAAATTATAGAACATAGAATCTTTTTTCAAATTTAATTAAAAAGCAAATGGATCTATTTCTGCTCATTACTGGGTCTATCGGTAGTAATAAATGTCATAAATTAGTTAAATAGGTTGTGAGTTCAAAACGGATCACTTACTCATCTTTTTTGTAAATGGGTTAATTGTGAACAATGCATGGGATGGAAAAGTTAATAGCAACTTTATTAAGAGCTCAAGAATGTTTTAATTCAGAAATTTAATCGGATCTGTGGTCTCACCTGGTTACCACAGACCCTCAGTAAAGAGATTGATTACTTCCCCATTGATTACTTCGCTTCGAAAAGTGAGAATGAATTATGTTATGAAACACATTTTAACTGAAAAGACTCTAATAAAACAAGATTTCTTAAGAAATTAAAATTTGGTGGAAAATAGACATGTAGAAAGTGCCAATATCGAATTTCATAAATTCGTTTTTAAATTATTTTTGCCTAGTTGTGTATTTTCAGTACAAATGATTTTTTAATGAAACGAATTTCTTTAAATATTTTCGGGGTGAATTTCCGAGTCATTAACTTAAAGTATTCAATAGGCAGCGGTCTGATTGCATGTATTAACTGCTAAGGAACTAGAACTACGCTTTGAATTTACAAATTGGCCAGGAAACATTATTACCACTTCATTAGTTACCAACGTTTTTGGGCGTTGAGACACGTGCCTGTTTTCAATAATTTAATCGCAGGCTATGGAGGAAATGTGCAAATTCTGGAAAATACCTTTGAGGTTATTGTTTTTAAAAAAATTTAATCAATGCTAGAGCACGGATGTGGAAACTTTGTTAGAAACCCTTAATTACACATACTAAAAAAAATCAAACGGTTAGTTTCACTTATCAGAATATATATGTGTAAAAAAATGTAATAAAAATGTTTAACTATGGTGACTAAAATAAAAATAACTTGTGACGGAGTGTTTATCCAATCAAATCCTTATCTAGTGACAAACCAATCGATCGAAGATTGCCCTTCAACCGATCGCAGTGATCAAATTTTACGCTATAATCAAAGTGTAAATAATTCCAAACTTTCATTAGCAACATCATCATCATCGCCTTTGGAAAATAGTTGTTCTGAGATTTGTGGCAAAAATAAGATTGTTCGCAGTTTTAGCAGTTTAAGTCAAAACGAGTTTCGATCAAAACGGGATAAAGCATTGCAAATCCGAAAAATCGATCAAAATCATTACCAATATAACCACCACAAATATAATCAACACCAGTCCGCCAATTTGGAGAAGAATTCAACAATCTTTACAACAATTCAGAGAGGAGATGAAAAACAAAACAAAAGCATTAATGGTCAGGTTATAGGCCATAGAAAGCAACAGGAGAAATCATATCATACCGAGGCTTCTATCGATAGCAATCGAGTTTTTAGTAGACGTCTCAGTGTTCCTGCATTTTCCTCTGCATCTCTGCTAGTGGTACCGAAGAAAGTACTATCACCGGTTGCATCGGCTTCATTAGCTTCATCAGCCCCCTCATCATCTGGAAAAGTGCGGTTGCACAGATCACATTCAGCTTCAAATTCTGTATCTAAACCTGTCCTGCTGCAGACTAATAAACTTGGTCAGTAGGTCTATTTTAAATTTCATTCTTTTAAAATAATTTTTCATTTTTTCATTTGAAATTTCTTTTTTATTATTATTAAGTTTCCGTTTATTTTTAGATATTATGGAATGTTTTTTTATATTTATATTTTATTTTCTTCATGCGTGCATTTTTATCAAGCGAAATTAAAAAAATTGGTTCTGTGCGAAACTTAATGATTCTGATAACAAATAATTTCATAAGAAGCGATGCTTTTACATATTTCAAGTAGCCCGACCTACTTCAAGCTAGAGGCAGTCGGAGATTGGAACTGTTTAATGCGTTATAAAAATACTATAATAATTCCGTTGTTAAAGTAAGTCATAAACCAGGAGAGAATAGTACTTTACTTTCGTAAATCTGTTAATAAGGTCCATCGTCCATGAGATATTAATCGTTATGAGGATATGTCTAATCGTGCTGAAAGAATTTTATTTGCTTAACTAAAAAGTGTTGCTGAAGTACAGCACTGACAGCACGTTTCAATTAAAGTAGACAGCTTTTTCTTGTCATCTAATTCTAATTTAAAATTTCCTTCACCCGCACTCTCAGGAATTCAAGGTAATTTTAGTCATCCGTTGGTTGTTATTAATTAGCCCAGATTGAAATTCCACGTAAAATAAATTCTTCTTGACGGTCGCATATTTATACATCTCAGGAAATTGCAAGCACCTAGAGATTGCTTCATTTCCTTTCTCATCGTAGCCAGAGTATAAATTATGATGTAACCATTAACATTGGTGCTCGATTTTTTCGGGTAAATTATATTTGACTGAAGAGGAAATGTTGTTTGTGAGCTATAATTGGCTGACGAAATTTATGCATAACCATTTTAAGGTTATTACAAAGATCGGAAAAAACATTGTCAAGCATAGTGGTGGAAGTTTGAAATTTTTCATTAAACTTTCTAACTCTGTTTATTAATTATTTTATGAATAAAGTGTAAATAATTTAGCCATGAACCTGTTCTCTCACAGCCCTTGCAAAATTGCAAAATGCTAATTTATGTGTTAATATCAGTTTTAATTGAAATTTACAATTTCTATCCTGAAGATAATAGTATTCAAATTTACTGTTGCTAACATCGATCTGTTGGAACTTAATGAAACAAACAAATTAAATTGTCATTCTCTAAATCAAATCCCTATTGATAGTTTCCGAAATTTTAGCAATTCCTTTCTGTTTTAATAATTTGTTTTTAGATGAGGAAATGAGTGTGCATTCAAAAGATTGCCGCAAAATTAAAATGCGTAAGTATATGTTATGGTAAACAATGTAGGTGCCTGCCAGGGAAAAACTATCCCCTAACTAAATTGAAGAAATTTATGAAACCACACAAGAATTGAATATTATGTAACAAGGCTTGGGGCATATATTGCAAGTTGTTGTTATTAGTTAACTTGTTTCCTTACAAGGCGTTTAGCTTCACTATCTTGTGACCTTCACTCATTAGCGTACTTTGCAATCTGCTACTGTTAATATTGTGGTACACAAGCGGGCGTGTTTGAATAGTGAATATTTATGTTTATCGATCAACAATTGAGCCGTTCAGTGCACACATTGATTAACTCCATTTTTTGAAACATCTTAAATTTAAGTGTTAAAGCATTTGGTATAGTAATAATTTTTTATATTTATAATAATTTAAGATTTTTCAAAAAATGGAGTTAATCAATGTGTGCTCTGAACGGCTCAATTATTGGATTGCCATAGTATGGTTTCAATTCGGAATAACGAGTCATTGAAATTAAAATTATATGTTGCTTTTAAAATTTAAAATAAAGCGAGTAACCATATATTAAGGGTCCATTCTACTTTGTCGGGTCAAAATATAGCACTTTTTTAGATATTTTTTTTTACGAAACTAAGAAATATTTTTATACCGGGTTTTTCCACACACAGAGTAGACTAGCCGTAGCAATGGCGAACGATTGAAAAAGTCATCGTTTTTTTGAGTTTTCTTCATTAAATTTTTTGCATTAAAAATCAAATTCTTCATCTATTGACTTAATTCTAGTTCACTCTGTAGAGAACAATTTTCTAAACTTATGCAGGAAATTTCAAAGCATTCGGCTGAATATATTTTGTGTTAGAATAGAATGAAAAATTCTGTTTTGAGAAAAAAGCGTTCTGGTAAAGGAAGGAGCGGAAGGAAAGAAGCACTTTGTAAAATCCTCGACAACACCAACACTACAAAAAAAGTATAGTTCTCAATTTACAGCGATCTATTTTTAGTTGCAAATTCTTGTTATTTAGTATCTGTTGTATTCATTTTTATATTTTGTCTGAGGATTACGCTATATTACATTTATATTTTGTGATCTTATGACAATTCACGACGGGATAATTCAAAGCTTATACCACAAACGCAACTCTTTTTAATACAGTTAAAGAAATTCAGAAAGTAAAAAAGACAATTAATTAGTAGTCTTTTAAACTTCTCTCTCAGGGTCACATACGAGTTCCTGGTAACTCTTCTTTACCCTGGGGAAAGTCCCCGGGCACAGGATAGAAAGTATCAAGGTGTAATTTTCCACCTATATCCTGGGAAAAGTCGTTGCATTGGAAAAGATGAATTCAGATCTTTACGTAACGGTTCCCAGAAATGTGCCAACTACAATTTAGTAATGGAGACGATTAATGGACTACAAAATGGGGCTTAATTTAGGAGACTACTATGCTTAATTGTATAATGCTTTAAAAAAACTATATATGAGTTTTGTTGACAAGTTGATTCCATTAATAATATTAACTCCTTTATTCCTTGATAATCGAATTCCTTATTTAGATTATTAAAGAAAGAGTTGCGTCTGTGGAACTTTTCTGAAATATGTACCTTTATAAGGAACTTTCAACACATAATAAATTTATTCATTTAATTTATAATGCACATATTATTGGTTCTATGCTTTACAAAACAAAAATATAGAATTCATGAAGATTTACAAATTAATTTACATTATAATTTGAAATTTATATGCATGAAAATTTCTGTGATTACCTGGTATTTCGGATCGTTTAGCCACGTTGAGGAAAGACGTCTTTTTAGTGTTGTAAATCGATGACTTTTCCATTGAATTAAAAATTGAAAATTTTACATTTCGCTTGAAGTTTTATCGAACCATAATTTTGATTTTTACTTGTCCATATAGACACCGAAATCTTAGACATTGCCTGTAGACGGAAGCAAAAATGAATGCGATTTGCAAAAAGCAATTTAAAATTGCGAAAAGTGAAGTGTGTTTCGATCAGCGAAGGCAACAGCGATCTCATCAGCGCGCCATGAGCGCTGGCCTCGTTTTATCTATCCGTAACAATATAAATAGCAATAATCGTAAGGCAAAAATATCTGATAACGAAAGCAATAAACTTTTGATAACGCAAGACGGACACCATACCTTTTCCTAACTGAGAACCACTTAAAAAATACTTCAGCACGATTGGCTTGAAAATAATTAAATGATCTGCAATGAAAGTCCCACAGTCAAAATTTAAATTTTGTGTAATCTTTAAAACACAGACGGAAATTTTCTGCGGTGTTTTCACTGCTGACAATTGAATTCCCACCGCCACGCATCTTTTAGAAGACAACGAATTAGTGACTGATTTTGACACGATAATAAAAAGAAAAATATATATAATAAAGGAAATACTACGCAACCGAAGCTAAAAATAAAACGGAAAAATGTTAAGAGTTTCCGTTCTCATTCCAATTATATTGAAAATGCAATAATTCCCAGAGAAATACATACCAGGGTTCAAAGATATGAATAATTCTTGCTGTCCGGATGTTCATCTATTGTACATCTTCTATACATCAGGTACGGACATTGTATTCATTTTCCGGCCTATCTGGAAATTGTATCTAGTTTTTTTTTCATGTGGAATGCCTGAATTATGAAGAAAAGAAATTTCTCTTATTAAGGAGAACTGGGGAATTTCTAATACTTATTTGCTTTAATTCCATTTAAAAGTGATCCATTAAAATACTAAACATATTTAATAATTAATTATGTTAAAAGTAGTTAAAATTATAACAGTTTTATTGAAAATTCTTGGCGAAAAGTAATGAGAAACTGTTCTATTTATAAGTCGTCGAATAATGTTGTCAACTGACAGTTTCTTAAAAAATGTTGCATAAAACAAAGTAGTTTTTGATATTTTGCTTTATGCCAAGTTAAATCAGAGAATCTTTTTATATAAAGAGTAGGAGAGTTCCCTGAATATAAGTTATGTTATGTTCTCCTGGAGATATCACTATTTTCAAGAAAACGAGCAATACCCGAACTCCGAAGAGGTATTATTAACCTTCAGAAGCGAAATATTTCACCAAGCCAACGCTCCGGCAAATATGGTGCAATTATTAGACATTGGTTAACAATGGGTTTAAAGTATGGATTGGATTGGATTGGGACACCATGAAAGAATATGTTTATTCTATAAAAATTGATACGAAAAACCAGTCGGAAATACGTCAGGTTAAATAATTCTCAACCACCCCTTTTCCAAAATTCTCTTCCGCCTAAGCTGTGTTGTGTGTATCATAGATTTGTCCCCTGCCTGAGCTTAAACGAATTATATTATAGTTTGGTATGAATCACTACAGGTAATAAAAATAGTGTAAGGAATATTTAATGATATCATTCATAAATGTCGATCTCTAATCGATAGCACCACATTTTGGGTATAATCTAAAACAGGTAGCTGCAACTTAGCCACAAGTTTCTGTAAACAATCACAGAAATTGCTGCTACTCGATTAAGACGCAGTCAGAAATCAAATGAACTCTTTCAATTCGTGTGAATCTCATCGCTCAATCGTGTCATGAATTTTTTATTACACGCGATAGCAACACACGTACAAGCACGAAAACAGTACGACATTCTACTTGATATTGGCAACTCCATTCTAATGTCGGTGTAGGTGTTGTGCTCCCTAATATAATAGATTGTTCAGGTGCAACATTGCGTGTAGACTTAAGAACCGTGAAGAACTGACGTCAACCTGTTGTTTAGTAACTTCATTTTATGATCTCATTATAATTTCTACATCTTTATCTCGTTGCTGGAATTTGGAATTGGAAATTAATTTTTTGCTTTTGAATGCAATCTACACTACTTGAGCAGTAAAGTACCCAGTAAATCATTAGCGGGATTTACGGTTGCATTTCTGGGACGAAGCGTGCCACTCTAATTGGAATACAATGTAAATGCAAAAATTGGTACGTAAATTAACTTTCTCCTTCAGACTAAATTTTACTATTCCTGTTTTGCGGTCGGTGTACTGATCATTTTCACCGTATCACTTTCCAAGTCAATTTCGTCGGAGACCTCGAGCGGACTTCACTTTTACGCATCTGCTTATGATGATGCTGCTGCTGCTGCTGCTGCTGGTGCATTGCTGAGATTCTTATTTCACTTGAATGTAGCGATTCGATAGAAGTAAAAGTTTCAAACTTTCAATATTTCCATTGTAATCACAAACCCACAAGAATTGTTATTGGTAATGTGCGATTTTAAATTTAGTTATTGAAACCTCACTTGAAAAGAGTGACGTAGAAAATGCACTTTCTAAAAATTTCTCACAATATAAATCATGCAATAATTTTTTAGAAGAACCTGGAAAAACTCGATAAAGTTACATTTTCTTACTAATTTTTAGCTACTGATGCCGTGATGTAGATTCGCTAAGTATTCTCTCGGGATTGCCTTTTTGTCTTGCTTACCCTGCTCCGCAACATTTTCTGTCTTCATACCTAACTTAAAATGATTTGTTCTGAATTAAATAGAAGCACTGCTGTGAATAATTAAAAAATTCAAAACAATTGACGGTGATCATCTTCGCATCTAAGTTACAAATATAAAGTGACCAGCAAAAGTATTCAAACAGCAGAAAAATTTGGAAAAATATTTAAATTGGTGGATGTAAAATAATGAAGGAATAACGAACAGCAGTTCATTTATTTTGATAATACTGTTAGCCATAAAAATTATGGCAAAATTAACAATGTGTGCAACGCAAAAGTATTCAATTCTGAAAAATGTGCCATTTATTGGTTAAATAACGACTTGAAATGTGCTAATATTTACAAACCTTACTTTGAGTGAAATATAATTTGAGAAAGTGTTAAATACTTCTTCTGTTAAAAATGACTTCTAGGAAAGGTGTTGAAACAACTCTTGTAATAATCCTTTTTGTACAGAAGTAAAAGTACTGTATATTGCATAATTCAAAGGTATAAAGCTGAAAATCCCATAGAAAATAAAATGCAGATGTCCTTGCTATCAGCGCACCTAAGATTACTGCCAGATTTTGTAACGATATTAATAAAAATATCAGCTCCGATACTTTGATATCAGGCAGGATACCGAGCTGGAGTATAGTAAGGCGAAAACCAGTAAAGCGATATCATTGTAATGAACGGCCTCAAATTCGCCAAAACTTATTCTAATTGGGTGATATTTCCAGAAAGTAAATTCAATTTGTTTATTTGCGATGGCTGCATGTGCGTGTGGAGAAAGCCAGGACAAGAATTTGAATCCAAGAACTTACAGACAACGGTGAAGCATGGGGGTGGCGGAATAAAGGTATAGAGCTCTGATCCTGGTGTCTTTTAAATGAGGGTGGATTAAAGCTACAATCAGTTCTCTCTTTTTCAAAGAGACGTAAAATCTTCATTCTGTTTAATTAACGTTGAAAAATTTAATAGTTAGTGTCATCTTCCTGTCAATTTAGAAATTTTTTTAATATGATCGAATCATGTATGTTTTAACCCTGTGTATGTACAATCCCAATTCAATTCTCAATTTTTTGAAGCTAAGTTAATTGTAGTTATAAATATTTTTTTTATAGAAAGAGACAAATAGAGAATATGAAGAACATTATGTGCTTCAAAAAATATTCTGGTAATTTCATAATTATTTTTAACTTTCTGTGAGTTAGCCTTTTATTTACAATCCTAAACCCATTCCTGGAATAAGTTCTAGTAGTATTGCTATCATTAATATTTCCATATGATTGCTTAGCCGTATCCGTCAACAAACTCAGTTCCCTACGAACTTTTTTCTGAATTACCATTTTTCTACTTTGAACAGAAAACCGATTCTCAAGACAAATAAATGATTAATTTCTGGAAAGTAACAGTAAGATGCAAAAAATGTTCACCTCTCCTAAATTTATTTGTAAGATTTCTCTTTATTGTTTTGCATTTTTATATACCCCGTAGATGTTATAGGTCTGCAAAGAAATGTAATAATATAATGCACTACAATTTTTTCTGCAAAGAACATACTGCCTAATACTTCAAATCCAGTACCATTCAAATAAACTTTTGAGGATTTTCAATAGCTTAATTTGTTCTTTTATTTTTATATTTTCTCCATCACATTTAAAATAAATACTTTTTAGAGGATTTGTTATTTAACGCGGAGTTACAATCCACATTTATCCAGTTAGTGATCAGAGATTTGAAATTTTAAAACTTTTTAATAGAGACACTGCAGGACATTTTTGGCCTTTCAAATGTTTGCTATTGACCACTTTTACTTGGAAATTTAAAGCGTATAGAAAACGTCATTGGGAATTGCAAGTTGAAAAATAACAGTGGAGATGTAGACGATCGCTAAGTTATAACAGTTTACCACTGATCTTAAATACCCAATTATCATTTTGTGCTTAACATTTAAGCTAAACAGGCAATGTCAATATTTCAACCTAAAGTGATAATTGACCACTGTCGTTTTTTAACCCCCGACGCAAAAAAAAAGTATTATAAGGGGATTAGCAACTCGAAAGTTTCCAAAAATCGATTCTTAGGTGATTGCATTTAAAAAAGAAAAGAGAACGATTTTTTTCTGAGGTGTCCTGTATGCTCTAGGAATTGAGACTGGTAAGTTCTTTTAAAGCAAATTTAAGATTGTAGAGAAGAAAACAAATGGTTCTAATTTTTAGAAAAGCTCTTTTCTGAAAATTGATAACTGTCTGAAATTTTAAGGGTAGTTCAAGATATCTTATAACTACAATGTGACCTACTTTTGCATCTGAGGATCCAATATTAGAGAATTTGAGTGCAGTCATAAATTGAAGAAATATGATTCTTTTTTCTTGAAAACCTCACTCAATTGTGCTACTACTTTGTCAAAAATGATTTTTTCCCTGTTCAGAGTAGGTCTCATTGTAGAGAGAAAAAATTCTAAGAAAGCACGGATAAATCATGGTCTGGAGCAAATTGTTAAATATATCCATGTAAACTTTTCATTCTACTCTAACCGCCTTTTAAAGGCATTGCATTAAACATACAAATCATCGTTTGCAATATTTTTTTAATGTAAAAAAATATTGTAAACGATCCATCAAATGACATCGACAAAATATCTTACTGAGGTAAATAAGGTATTGGTTTCAAACTTAATTGCGTATCCGACAGTATCTGAAGTTTTCTCTTTCAACCTAGTTTGTTGTTTATATTTAATCAAAGTCCGTTTTTAAAAATTTTGTAATATTTCTCAAATAATATTGCGGAAATTCAAATAAACGACATGACGTAATCTTTTGATTTTATTGAGCATTTCAGGTAAAGCACCTTGAAATAAAAACCTTCAAATTACATGATTTTATATAGTCATTCAGATTATTTGCATTTCAAGTGCCTATCCCCTCTCTGTTTGACGATTGCTTCTGAATGCTAAGAAAAGCTGAATATTAAATAATGTGCTGACCCTCTAAGAAAACAAAGTTATTATTTATGGTATGAAAATAGATTAGCGCCCAAACAGATTTTTATCTTGCCTTCTGTTACAACGATTTTCTCAGACCTTTTAAACAATATCATCCAACTCACGTTGATAGCCAACACTGTTTTATTTATGTAGCAATTTTCTCGAGTGAACTGCCGTAGTGTGATGATTCAGAAATTCTTATGATGGCAGTTGACATTGACGGCCGCTTCAGGTCGTTCGTTAAATTAAACTTTTCGTATCGCTATAAGGTCGAAAATTGTAGTTGTGTCGCTGTTTATTCGTAACTACTAAATAGGCATTTACCTAAAAAAAAATAAATGTGTGAAAAAACCTTGTTTTCCTGCCTGTGCTCCTCCACCATTTATTTTTCTAGAGATGCATTTGTATGGAATAAGGCAGGTGACTAATGTGATAATTTACATACGTGTATGAATTTGGTTCTGCTGAATGGCAAATTATGTTAATTCGATTGGAAAATTACGTCTACCATTTTCATTGTAATTAGATGAGCCAATTTATATGCTGTTCTGCACAGGAAGACACATACTAGTGGCACCCTTATACTCAGTGTTGCTTAATTTTTAATGGAACGTTTGTAATGCAAAATGGGTTGAAATCAAATAGTTCATCATCAGGACAGATTTTGGCAGTCTGTAAAATAAGAGCACCATTTTAGATTTATGAAACGAACATAACGAAACTATAAATTTTTTCATTATTTTTATTATAAGGTCGCTCCATAATTAGACAATTTATGGATTAAAATATTAAAAAGTCCTAGATTTTGTTTGCTAAATATAATGGTGCTATTTAATGCCTTGTTGATGATTTAAATACGTTAGCTATTTAATTGATTGATAAAATTTTAAAAGTAAATTTTACCCAACAGTTGTACAGGCTATAGTTGTCTTTTTCAATATTGGAAGTTCACTTTCGGTAGAAGAGTGAGTGAAAAGTACGAGTTGGTTTCAATTTTGTAAAAGTAATGCGTTTTACCAATAACAAATTTGTCCAATCTGGTTTCGTCTTTGCTTTTATTTTGTAGACATTGATTATTCGACTGAAATGATAGAATTTATATTATTAAGATGGGTAAATACTGATTTTCGTAGTTTTTAAATATATGAACGAAGAGTACCTACTTGATTGGCGGTGAATGCAGTATAAGTGATATTGAGACTAAGTATAGCCAAGCAAGGTCATATTAGCAAGGGAATAATTAAAAAATGTTCCAAAATTGGTGAAAGTGCACATTGGCTGGTTTCGAACATTGCAAATTGTGAAAAAGTTCGGCTGAAAAACTTTTTCGGGTCCGAACTGACCGATGGCTGCAATTTGAGTTGATTATTCCATCTCTCCCTTTATTCTTTAATCTCTAGTATATCATCATACGCACCCCACTAGCCGAGCTGGTTTAGACATAGCTGCACGTATTTTCTCCTCTGTGGGCGTAGGTTCGATACATGCAAAGGGCACGGTAACTTATTTGGGTACAAACGGTTTAGGAAACTCTACTGACGAAAATTATACCTGTTCAACAGTAAAATTTTATGCCAAAGATTATGGCTTACTTTCAACATTTGTCAGGATATAATTCCCAAACTACTCGTTACCAAAATTTCCTTTCGCCTAAGCGGAGTTTACGGGAGCAGTTTTCACTGTATTCTAAGTATTATTTATTCTTTGATCAACAGAGAAGACAGTGACAAATATAATCGAATACTTTGACATAAAATAATCTATTAATCGAAAATCCACTAAAATAAAAAATTGAATCATAAATTTAGCGATTAATCGAATTTTTTCCAATA
>QYTT01084081.1:20877-33935 GCA_006980735.1 Dasypogon diadema
CAACCAAAGACTAGGGTTATATCAAAGTCTTCAAAGTTCCTTAGTAACTTAGTAAGTGAAGCTATATATGGATTCTTTCTGTAATAGTATATAAAATACTCGGTGATATGTATAGTACCTGGTGTCATACACTAAACTGTTTTTAAAAAAGCATAAAAATGAGCTTTTTTGTTTACCAAGATTGCGAGAAAAATCTACAAGCTAGGGATACTTTAAGTGCATTTTTTTCCTTACATTATCATTGTTGTTTACATTACTATCGTTGTAAATATTCAAGAATTTTTTACAATTCGCAATAACAAAACATTTGAATATATGACACCGTTAAACAAAATTGTTCATTACATAGAGTCATAGTCATAATTCTAAAGTGTTAGAAATTAGGTTTAAACTGCTTTTTCTCACAGTTTTCTTTTCCTAATCTCAGGATGGATGCGCGTATGCATCCTCCAGAGAGATATTAGGACTCTTAATAGAGACCACAATAAATCCCAAATACATTTCCATGATAACTTCAGTGGTTTTTATTTGAACATATAAAGACGCTTACTTCTAGAAAATTACGACTTATCCTTAAGAATCCTTCATTACTCTTAACTAACGTCCATCCTACCCTCCCAAAAAGGTGTCATTTAGTGTGTCCTAAATACCAAAGCAAGCACATCCCAATAACCCGTGAAATAAAGATGGAATGCTTCACTAGTTCTCGTAAATCGTGTGCTAACTCATGTGTGGGAGTTCCTTGCATTTATGCGAACAATATAATCGTAATGGCAACCTAGGATACCCCATAAACCATTCATATTCAAATTATCCTGCTGATAACGGTGATAAAATTTTACAGGGATATTACCTCATTCTTACGTTGGGGCAACCGTATTTTCATTGACCAGTAAAAAAAACCCTGTGCAGTGTATAAACTGAAAATCCAGGTCATCGATGAGGCAAAGGATGAGGCAATAAGGATAGGGATAAAATCAAGGAACACAAAATGACTATAAAATTCCAGCACCAAAAAACACTTGAAATTCAATTCGGCGACACCTAAGAGCCGGATTTAGTCCATCAAGCAACCCACAAAAAAGCATCGGCAGAAGGGACGGGGAAAAAATGTAAAAGCGATTCAGAACTATGACCGAATAAAAAGGATTTTCCCAGGATTTTAAGCATAAAAAGTCAATTTCTTGAAATTTCCTTTATGCACAGCATATCCACCACCAGCGCAAGGTGAAGCGCAGATACAGATAGACACCAATTCCCGAGACCTCTGCTGTTTGATTCGAGACAAATAGACGAAATCTTTGTTGAGCCATGGACAAGCAGTAGACCAGGGAAATGGGAGATCGTTCGGAGGAACTTTCAATTGACAGTCGTATTTTCCTCAGTTTTTCTTCTACGTTCTTTTATGCGACTTCGGTGCTGTATCCAATGCCCTCGGATCCCCCAGCTACAGTTTTCATGACCCGGCGGAGCGGAAAGCCCAAATTAGCATTTTTATGGAACGACAAACTGCTTCCCAGCCAAATCGTCTAGTAGAGGAAGCAACAGAGATCTCCGGTCGTGGATGCCCTAAGTATTCAAGAAAAAAGGGAAACAAACGAGAGGAGCTGTGAAATAGTAGTAGAAATGGAAGGGATCTGCTCGAGAAGTTTTGAAAATATTCCACGAAATATTTTTTTCTAGATATTTAACTCTCGATGGAATCTCGTTTACTTTAGTTCAGTTCTACACGATTTATCCTGGTCTAGTTTTTGCGGAACGTACACCTTCAAGAACTGTTTCTAAGCTCTACTTCAATTAAAACTTTGCTACTTCCGACTATTTCTAGTCCTCATTTGGGTTACAATTTTGCAGTTTGTTCACCTTTCAGGGAATGTTTAAAGAAATCAGCAGAATCTCGAATGCAAACATTACGTCACTTTCTTGTTCCTGTTCCTGTTTGCTGTTTCTTACCCAACCACCCACAAATATTGCCACTTCCGAGTCGCTTCAGAAAGGATTGCAAGAAATGCATTACCACAAAATAATCGTTGGGAGCAAAAAGCACTGTACCAGGATTTTAGAGCAAGGAACATACTAGAAAAGGTATGGAAAGGTGCAAAGAGCTTTGAAGGCTCCGGGAATCAAGAATATCAACAGCAGCGACAGTCATTCCAGGAGAATATAAGAAAAAATAAAACGAGGGAAGGAGGAGGAGGAGGAGAAAAGAAAAAGGACCAGAAGACAAGAAATCGTTGAAAGACTTGCCAAGGTTTAAATGGATTTTTAAAAAGCTCTCCTGTCCCAACCTACTCCAGGTTGCATTTCAGCTGTTGAGAGGTTTTAAGAAGTTTTTGCTTTTATTCAATTCAGTTCTACGTGCGGAGGCTCGCGGCTCTGTGCATTTACGGAAAATATTTCCACTCCTGTATATTTACTTTATGGGAAGGGGAGGCGGGTTTGGAAACATCACCAGCAAAACTTTTTATATATTTCCTATGGTTTCTCAGTTTTGTTTTTCTTGTTGTTGTTGCGGTAAAAGTTTTCACTCTCCTGTCCTGACAGGTTTTTACCCGGTCTCTCCTGCAGACATTTCTTCGGCATGAACAAACCCTGACGGCTGGAAATTTGCCTTTAAATTTTACGATTGCACTGTAATTGGAGGCGAGCCCTATGCTGCACAGGAAGATAGGTAGCTATAGAGTTCTGCCAGTTTCGAAGGGTATTAATGCTTGTTTACATTGCAATTAAGAAATGGAGAAACTTTTATGTAGATACTTCTGAGAAGTTGTACAGGCAAGTTTTATTTTGGCTGCTGTTCAAAGGAACCCTATTCATGTTACGAGGTTCATGGAATTATTTGTTATTTAAATATTTATTATCTGCCTTCGTTTTTGGGGTCAATAAGATGTCCCGCTTTTGTCTAGCAGTTTTTAGATTAATATAGGAAAGATAAGAACGTTGTCGATGTCGATTTTGAACCCTCTTTTGTGATAAGCTGGCAGTTATTTTAACACCTTTGTTACGGAAAAATCTATCCCATTTGTGTTACTCCGCAACGTACAAATTCTGATTCTGATTCCATATTAGTATGTCAGAAGGTTGTACTATTTTTCTGACTCTTTTTTCAGTTTTCATCAACGACATTTTGTCTTATACTTTATAACTGAATCCGAGGCTTTTCCAACAATAGTATTGTATTATATAGGGTGTTCCAGTTAGGTAGATTTCCATGAGACAAAGAAAAAATTGTATAGGAGGGGGCGAATTCCTAACGGTAATGGCACTACATGTCTTCTTGGTCGTGTTTTTACTGTGAAGACCGTATAGCGTATACTAAACATGATATTAGCAAAAGCCTGGTGCCGTTTCATAGGAAATACTAGTGGCTTTTAAATATTTCTTATTCACTCTCCTACTCTGCTTTGTTTAGGAACTACGAATTTTCGAAGCCAAAATTTTAGAGTTTTTCTTACCCTTTTCCACATAAATATTTAAATTTTTCGAAAAAAGCTGTAATTAATATGCACTTTTATTGCATAATTTGAAATCCCCATAAGTTCCCCTTTGACTTGTATCAAGCATGTATCCCCCCACCTCCTTTCGTTTTCGAGATAACCAGTCCCGAAGTCAACTTTGTTCTACCTCCCTTTCTATGAACAGTAACAAAGAAAATTCCTCGAACAATAAAAAAAGGAATAAATTTTGCCTTAGTTAGATATGGACAGGTACTTAGGATGATTTACTTCTGGAAATTTCATTATTTTCAAAAAAAAAGAGCAAGATAAAAAGGGCTATAGGAGAGACCCCTATTTTCTATTCTTGAAAAGTTATTATTAACTTTAAAAAATAAAATATTTCACTAAGATAACGTGCCAGCACAATGTGCTACGATTGTAAGCATTTTGAATGAAGATATGTATTCCGTCTAGCTTAATATGGAAAGTACATAGAGAAATTATGGGATTTTAACTCTTGGTATCTTAACTATGGTATTTTAACTCTTTTAACCCTACGGAACCCCACACCACATAAACAGTAGACGAAAAAACCCACTCCAGCTTTCACTTGTCAGAAGATTTTAAGCATTTGCTGTTGATCCAAAGAACTAAAATGCAGCACTTTAATTTTTTTGAAAAGCGCATAATTTTAAATAAAATTGAATTAGTCTACGCTCCAGAGGTATGCAAATGATTCAGTGAACTACACGTCTATGCTGAGTGTAATTACACGTCAAAATAGAATAATTATTTCCAACAACCACTTTTTTTTTGACTTTTTAAAAAATTATTACTAACATCTCAACGTAGATTTAATCCGATTGATAGCACTTCGGAAGTGCTGCACTAAACTACAACCCTCCGACGGAACCGAACGACTATTGAAGTTTCTGTAATTTATAATTACGGCCCATCAATGCAATGATTACAGATACTTAAAAAGTGCTCCATGAAATGATCACATTTTCTACCTGAATATTCGCAAATGAATTGCATTTACCACTCCACAAAATACCCATAATACCCCGTTCAAATTTAATTAAACCAACGAGAAGGCAGCCAACGCATAAAATTGCAGAGTTCATTTATCTAATGCCGGCACAGTTTGCCAATGCAAAAGCTTTTAGCGAAACGTTAACTACTTTATCTACACTCTACTGTCGGCAGCCGCCTACATCAGTTCCACCGCCTATGCTACCAACTAATGCTACAATCGAAACCAAATGATAGTGTTTAGTGCAGAAGAACCCTCTGCCAATAGGCCTTCCAATAGAGACGTCGTCGAGTGGATGCAGCGCTGGTGTTGATCCTGCAGCCGCCCGAATAGCACGATGAAGTTTTGAAAATTTAATCAAATTCAGTTTATCTAAATGGAAATTAAATATTTATCCTGGAGTGGTTTTCGGTGAAATTAACGTGTACAGAGCCAGACATAACTGGCGTTCTCGCTTCGTGTGCACCTGATGTCAACCGAGCAAACTTACAGCTTCTCCATGTCCGCGATTTCACACCATCATTCCATAGGCAGGTAACAAGCAGATGACGGGGTTTCCCCGTATCGCCGCTAGTATCATAGAAAATTTCGGGTGTTTTGGTGTGAGCAGACTTACTCATCGGCAAGCGCTATTTACTTTTCGAGGTAAAAAGGATATAATTTGCATTTCTGAAAAAAAACTGCGGGGAATTTAATATCTAAAATTCTAGCCGCAATTCAATTTTCTCTATAAGCAGACTTTAACAAATTTTGAATTTTGCACTTCTAGATAGGTTGCTGAAAACAATCGTTAGGAGAATTTATGGTGGATTCGGGAGAAAGAATCCAAATTGGATTTTTAATTAAGGTATTATATCAGAAAAAATCGCAGTACGCACAAAGTGTTCGAAACGATTTGTGGGAGAACTGTGTGAAGTAGAGCACTTTTGGACTTCCAGTGCACTCCAGAACATAGTCTCGTTTCAAAGTAGTACTTCAGAGCAAAACGCGAATGGATTTCGCATCCTACTTTACAGACAACCCGACCCTATTACTTATCAGTAACTTCTCACTTAATTATCTCATCTGTTGAATAACACAAATTTTAAATGTCACCCTTCACCTTACAGATAAGAAGAACATCTAAAATAATTACCACAAAAAAAAAAATCTCAAGATATCACAGTCAGGGTAATTTGTTCCGCTGATTACAAAATCGCAAAAGTTCAAGGTTGGATTCCCCAGATAAATACGCATCAGTAAAAAGATACACTACTGTGTCAAAAGTCGTGTTCCGGTTATCCACAAATGAATTAAACAAATTATTTGTCAGCCGCAATTAGCAATTTTGTAATTATTCATAAAGAGCAAATATTTTAATTAATAATCCTGACATGAGTTCATTGGAAACTGATAAACTGTCTCGTTTGAATTATGTAATTAATTCTCACGCCCCGTGTGTTAAGTACAATCTCTATAATCAGTGTGACCTATTGACATTTGATGGTCGTCAATTATTTGTTGGAAATTGTTTACTATTTTTAATTGGATTGAAATTCTTTGCGATACGGAGGAAGTTTATCAACAAATGTGGATTAAAAAATTTAGAAAACATTTGAGAAATCAGTTGGTTGGTCATTACGAAGGTCCCTAATCGATAATTTTAAAACGGGTTTTTAAGCAAAATATCTTTTGGCAATATGGCAACGCAAAAAAGTAATTAAAGAGCAAGATACAGAACAGATCCTGAACAGAATCAGGACGCAAATTATTATTTCCGTTTTACAGATTCCAAAGGAAGTTCGAGCTAAGTTAAAGTGGTGGTCATCAGCTAAGATATTGATTTCTATGTGGAAACCTTTCCAGTATCAGAGAAACCTGCAGTGATTACTTTGACAAATCATATAAAGTTGGGTAAAGAACATAGTTAAACCAACCGCAACTCATAATGAACATCTCATAAACACGATTATTTCAGTAATGATTTGAAATGCATATATGAGAATGTGATGGTAAAAAAGTTAATTAAAGACTAACCTAGATGATGTAGCTATATGCGTCCACTCGTGTTTAAAAGTCACTGGATTAAATTGCTCCCCGCAAGATGTAATCTTAGAATTTCTCTGCATTGAATTTAAATTAGGAATTATGTGTTTCTTTCTGTTCCTAACTGTCATTCTGTTTCCTTTAATGAATCAACACCGAATTCTATAACTTTTAATTCACAGATATTCAAATACGCTGATTAATTTAGACCTCTTGTTTCAAACTATTAAAACGTTCACTGGACATTGCAGATTCGATATGGAAAGCTTGTATAATCACTTTATAATATGTCAGTCTTGACCGTTCAGTTTGTTGCAGTTGTATTAAAATTGGATGACCAGAAATTTAGTAGATTTTCTTTCTGCCGCTTAAGTCGTGATGTAGTTAGCTTAACAATGTCTCCTGTGAAATCAATTATGACTAGATGCTTTCATCCAGAGTTTTTAAATTGATCACTCCATTGGAATGCGTACTTAACCTCCGCTTAATTATATCCCGCTTTCCGTTTGTTTAAAAAACCATCCATCATAATCCCCATTTCGAAGAAGTCTAGCCCGAAAAGTCATAATTACTACTCTCCAATTAGGCTACTCTGTTTCTTCAGTAAAGTCCATGCAAAATCATGTACAATAAAAAATAAAAAACGTGGAACCCGTGGAACACCTTGGCAATTGGGTTTTCGAGCGATTACAGCTGCGAAACAACTCGTCTAAGGGTTACCTCCGAAATAATAGAATCTTAAAATTTAGACCATTTAACAGTCCTTATTTTTCTTAATTTCAGTACGGCTTTTAACTCTGCTGCCAATAACCAGTTACTACCAAAGTATAAGTGTCCTAATTTCTCATATTTTGCTATAAAATTTTTCAAAACCTTTTATTGTTGCAAACAACAAACTATAAATGTGTAAAACTCGATATTGAACTTTCGGTGCGCCCCAAGGTTCGATCCTCGGTCTATTGTTGTTCAGTCTTTATAATAATGATCTACTTAATATAATGAAGCATTTTATCTTTTCATTCATAGATCAAAGATATCTAAATTTAACTGAGAAGGTCCACAGGACTCCAGGAAGACTGCGTTGGTCAACGAGGATCTAGAAAGATTTTTTAATAGGATACTTGAAAATATTTTTGTGATCAAAGGCAATAAGTCGGTTTGCATTCCTATCATTCTCGTTATATCTGAATTGGCGCCTCTAATTCTTAACAATTCATTTCTCTCCACTATATATCAGTACATAGAATCTACTGGCATAACAAAAGCATTGAGCCACACAACCATTGTAAATCCACGTCAAAGTGAATTTCTAGCATACCGCTACGTTCATAATTTAATGATTTCCAGCATTTTAAGTCTTACAGTTTGAACGCAGGTTTTGCAGCTATACTTGTGCAGTAAATATCTGTTTCTGTCAGCTTCGCATTCACTGCGATTCGAAATCTATTGTGAATAGCTGTTGATCGAATTATCCCAAGCGTAAGCTTTTGAAGAAGCCTAGGGTTTTCCTGAGATTGGTGGTCTAGGCCTCACTTTTCCGAACGAACTTTCCCCCGCGCATTCTGATATCAGTATTCGCTTGTGCTATTTTGGTCAATGTCGGTTCTGTTCGCTTATTAAATTTTAGTCTATCGTTTTCAGTCTAAATGTAGACAGGCTAGGTATGCGCGTTAAGTGGAACAATCTACTGGATTAGTCTTAGTAGTTGTAAACAGATTAAAAAAAAACATCACTATTCGGACCCAGTATACATGAGAAAGTTTAAGATCTCAACTTAAAGAAAGAATGTTCTAATAGTACTAGGAAAGAAATGTTAAGGGATAAGGTTAATTAAAAACATTACAGTCTTACCACGACTTTGGACTCCGCTGATCCCATACAAGCACAGACCATTCTCACCCAAGCGATCGCTATTGTGACATATCCTATAACCGCTCTAACTAGAATATCGTACATAGCGCCCGTAACCTACCGAGAAACAACGTCACAAACGGTCCAGGGTTGAAATTTATGACACTGTAAAGGACGGTAGCACAGTAGCTGCGATGCCAATGCAATACGATTTTCTGTTCAGAGCGGTGATAAAAAGTGTCACCGTAGTACTTATCTGGGTAGTAGCAGTGATAATGGCTGCATTAAGTTAGGATATGGGTTAAATACAAAGAGGTTTTAGAAATATGAAGCATGGCGGACATAGTCTCATCTAGGCAAAGATAAAAACGTATCAATTAAGATGCATCATCCACTCTGGGCGAATTATCCAGAATATGAGTATCAATTACAATTAGAGAGTTTCTTCATCCATTTCTTTTAGATGTCTCCTATTCAGAGAAAACGGAAATGTTAGCTGCTATTAAAAAATCCTTTCGTAGTCTAGAGTTCTCATTAAAGCGTTTAGAGTTCCTACAGTCATTTTGCAACGTAGCACGTTGGGATTTTATGTTGACTTGTTTATAATTTCCCGAGACCTCCTGGGCTTCATCCTCGGGCAAGCTGTCAGAATTATCCCCTAAGTTACCAAAGTGCAGATGATCTTGATAGTTTGTTGGTGACTATTATACAAGTCTGTGGTTTCACATTAAAGGGCACCCTTAAACTTTGATTATATCAAACAAACAAACAAAATCATGAGCACATGCCCTGAGCGCATCAACCAAATGGCACTCCGATCACGTCTAAAAACCACTTTAGGAAGGGTTTTTATTGGAAAACCATCTCCAAAATGGGAACTACAGGTTGAATTGTGTTGGAAGGTTCCTCAAAAGACATTTGCACCGTTTGGGTATCTTACAATCTCCACTCGGAATTAAAGAACTGGTTGTCCACATAAAACAGGATTATTTCACCAAGTTATCGTCATACGTAAATTTCAGGATTTCTTCCAGCAATTGCATCACCCTAATGACTTTTTGAGAAAATTCCTCCTAAAAAGTAGTGTTCCTGCAGCAGATGGGGCTGAAGGATTTTATTTCTCTTAGTGATAGAAGGTGAAACTAAATTGCACACAGTATGGCCCCAGGTCAGATTCAAAGACGAGACATAATGTTCTAAGTTTTTAGTGGAATCTTTTATACTTCTTCAATTCAAAACTGAAATTCCGTTTCTTCTGTGGGTTTTGACCCTTGGCATTTCGTCTTATTATACTTACACAGAAATTTAAATGTTCCCTCAAATAACAAAATCTCATTGGAATCCCAATCCAGCTATTCCAGAAGCACATTACAATCTCGGGAGTAGGTCAATAAAAACCCAGAAATGCTACATTCTTAGACTAGCCATAAAACTTAACTGAGTAACGACTTGGAGGGGGATAATTTATGTGAACTCGAGAGACCTCCATTGTTCTATGCTATCACCGCAAAAATCTAGTCATGTCCCCATTTAATAACTTGTAGCGTTGCAATGAAAGACAACCGAACCCAAAGGGTGGGTGCAATTTTTTTGTTCATTCTTTTATGACGCTAATAAACTCCGTGTCTGCGGCAATAATTCGCATAAAGTGCAACATTAAAGGATGCTGCATCAGCACCGTGGTACACATAGCATAAAGTGTCTATCTCAACAGCAATTTTCGTTCGAAATGATTTGCAAACCAAATTCCGAGAAGTACATTTCCTCAACAGGCCACACAGAACGTGTGTGGGCTTAACAATAGCAGAAATCCCCGAAAGACTCCTTCGTGTTTAGCAGCAGCGAAATGGTATCTACTCCACTTCTCTGTGCATAAAACAACATATTCAAAGTAGTCGGATAACCGCTATCTGCTCCCCCATCCAGGACAATGACAGCCATAAAAGCAACAACAACATTTTGTCAAATCTCTAAACAATAAACTTCACAGCCCCAATGTATCACCACAACAAACTACGTCTGTACAAATACCAGGGCAATAGTATGAATTGTCCTTTCAGGCAATTTCCAGTTTTATGGGTCATCATACATAATTCTGTTCTCTATTTTATCAGAATGGAGCCAACTTCACTTCACTTCTGCACGTTTAAGCTACTTGAAACGGTCCATTGAGCGAGTATCGTGTGTTGGTATCGATGTGCGTGCATCCGAAATTCGATAGAGGGATAGTTAGGCAACCCCCGTTCGAGACAAGGGGATCGAAAAAAAACTTTTTATTGAAATTGTCGGTCAGGCACACATCCGAATTTGGCGCATACTAGCCGCGAACCTGTGCCAAATGTGGGCATAACCATCAAATGAAAATCTCATTTGAGTGCAGTTCCAAATCTAGTCACCTATGGAGTATTCGGCTTTGGATGCAAAACAATTGGCCCGAACCTGAATTGGTGGAATTTAGCAGAAGTGGATGGTGTGGTAGACAACAGAAGGACTCCTCTGTTCGAATGGACATAATGAATTTTGTGGTTCACCGAAACCATGCCGTGTTCTTTTATAAAGGTCCATTTTTGTCGAGGAGCCTTTTGCGTTATTTGATTTGGTGCCATTTGGGTTGATGGACATTTTTTGTATGGCGATGAAGTGGAAACTGAGTTGTTGGGAAGTCATAAAAATGATTAAATTTCAGCACTTGAGGGCAACACTATGGAAATTACATTTTCCTACAACAGGGAGTTAGAAGTATCTGGCACTGAACTTAACTGGGAGGAAGGAAACTAATACAGAAGTACTTCTTTTCTTTGCATTAATAAAACCTTCAGCACTTTTAACGAATTGAACTTTCTGAACTATTAACCAAGGATTTTGCTTAGCTCATCTGATTCCCATTCACATATAACAAATTTAACTTTCTGATGAAATTCGCGTAATCCAGTCCACCAAAGGTTCCATTCTAGGGATACTATTATTTCTTTAATATCTAAAGACTCTGAAGGATCATGAGTGCCATGTCTGTGTCCACAATCACATAAATATACTTGTGATAGTTAACTTTTTAACTGAAATCAAACTAAGAACAAAAAAAATTATGATCGATTATTTGAACGAATATTGTGCTTGATAAAACTTCTATAAGGAATTTGAGTGGGTTCGAATAATAATCGTGGTGTTAGGAACAAAAGGTAATACACGCTCTCTAGTTAGGTGAGCATTAACACTGAGCAGAAAGGTTATTTTTTCGTTTCAGCCGATAGACGCACTGGAGGTTAGCTGTTACTCTATAAGTGGGCCATTAAATCCAGTAAGGTGAACCTTTGATTTTGTTCCCAGTTGAATACCTATAGCTATTACAATTGTACTGAGGAAAACTTGACATCGATATTGTGGTGTTAGCCACTATTAAACTATTTTTTAACGAAAATCGGGGAATAATTAACAGGATAAATTTATATCCACGAAATAAACCTGGACAGATGGCGAAAATTTTGAATAAAACAAAAATAGGATTCGTCCGAACAGGTGAATAACAGCATGGATAACCCTCAATGGAATTAAGCGCTAATAATTTTACCAAAGTTTTTTATTACATAAATAATGTAAAATTTTAGATTTTCATGAATTTGTGAAAAATTAATCATAATTAATTTTATGTGACAACGTTTTTACGCCGAAAACCCATACGTACGAATTGGCATCATCTTCACATCATCATACCGTTTATAACCAGCCCGGTTTTCATTTTATTGAGTAAAAATAAAATATTATTAAAAATATGGTTATTTAGTGGCTTCCTTAAAGTATGAAAATATTCAAATGGTTTCGGATGCCTTGCTAAACCGTCTAGCTAGCGAAAAATACGAGAACCTTAACAAATTATTGCTGTCGAAAAGCAGATATTGGAGGAACGGAGGCTCGATGTATTGTTAAACAAGGTGGAGTTTGGCGATTATAAACCGTCAGAACTATACCAATGCATGGAATCTCTGGCTGGCAATAACAGCTTGGTTAACAAACCATCTTTCAGTAAACTTTGAATCAATGAGTTACCGCATAATTGCTATAGAAGCCCAAATCATTTTTAAAAATTTCAACAATGCAATCAAATAGTTCAAATCCTGCAACAAGCAACATTTATCATTCAGCAATCGTATTAAGTATTTGGAACTATAGGTTGATCGATGCAGCATAAGCCTGTAATAAATTTGTCCCTGATTAGCTTGAGCTGCTAATAGTCAGGGTATTTGTCATTTATTTATGTTGAGCTCTAAATTACTGTGCCTGCACCAAGAATAAAATATATTTGAGTGCACTTGAAGAGATGCGCAGTCACTGATATTATTAATAAAGGAAAAAATCTTCATATCACCAGCGTAGATTAAAACTCTGGAATGCTTTAAAACGCACACAATGTCATCAATAGATATAATAAAAGTAATCTGGGGACCAAGGTGACTTCCCTGGGGCACCCCAAATATGGCTTTTATGGCTCTTGAACTGGATCCCCGGAAAAGTACTTAATAGGATCTATAAGAAAAGTAGGCATGAATTCATTTTAAAAATATAGTTGGAAACCCGATTTTGCTTAATTTTAGGCAAATATTATATTTATTGCCTTTCTTATGAATAGGTATAATAAAAGAGTTTTTCCATAATTTATGAAAACATCCACTGCTAAGAGATTTTTGAAAAAAGATGCTTAGAGGGACAATTAA
>QYTT01084082.1:12068-33409 GCA_006980735.1 Dasypogon diadema
TTCACTTTCAGTACAATGATGTCAAGTATTACAAGTATTTGGGGGAATTTCGTAACTTTGCAGCAGTAATTTTGTAATTTTTTAAAAATAAATTTTGTAGTAACTGAAAAAGTAAGAAGATGACTGCTAAAATAAGTAAATTTTCATACTTACTGGCTTTCGTTGGCATGCATTTTGTCATTCTGTGGGGTGGTTTAAGATTGTTTTCAATTTGTAATTTGAGGAGACTTAGTCTTCTCTGGATGCTATCAAAAGTTCCTAAATGAGGATTTGTTCCTATTCAATGGAGAAATTCGTAAATAGGATATAACAAAAGCTTACACACGTTTTCTGGGAGAATAATTTCAATTAATGCAATTTTAATGAATTTCGCTACAAATTTAGGCCGCTGATATCAGTTGGAAATTTTTTAAAGTTTGCGAAAAGTAATTAGAGATAACGTGACTTGTTGAACAACATCATTGGAATTGGTCGAAAATTAAAATATTCAGGAAAGTTTTCAAATTGTCTGGAGACAATTTTTGGAAGAAGAAGACCTGTACAATGAATAAAAACAACATACTCTAATAAAATACGCAGCAGATAGGGTTTCCTTAGTTGATACATATGAAGGCTTGTAGGCTTGGTTTTAAACTGTTGGTGGGTTTAATAAGAATTTATCATAAATTCTAACCTTATTAATTAACCTTATTCTATAACCTTATATTAAAATTCTGAGGCATAAGGTCATGGCAGCGGAAACTTAGCAGATAACATGGGATCTCACAATTCGTGAAGTCTCAAATTCGAAACTCATCGACATCTACCAATGATTCAGTTTTTTTGTACTGGGAACTGAAAAATCGCTAAAAACCTTTGAGCGCTACAACGATTAAATTCTTAGGTTTGCTTGTTAAAATTGAAATGAAATATCCTTTTTCTACATGACAACCATTTCACTCACACGGCTAATATTTTAAATACCGTGACAACATCAATTCAGGTATACATCCCCTCGGGAATTTCATTTTAAAAATAAAAATTTAATTTAGGTGAAAAGGACACTTCCCAGATGTTTTTATATGTTCTCAAAATGAAAAAAAACTAAGGTTTTCAATTTGTTCTCTCTTTTATCCTTTATTTCTGTTTAGTGCTTTTTTAAATAAATTCATTTTTCTGTCCTCAGTTTCCTTGAAAAAGAAAACAATAATAATTTTTTGAACTTACAAAAAATTCTCTCGTCTCCAGAACGCGAACTTACTCCGACACAATCAGCAAAATTAAAAAATAAAAATAAAATGATTTCTTCACAATTTTTAACTGTGTCACTATTCACTACCCTCCAAGTGTATCACTTCTAAATGCACAGTCTTTTTTTTTTAAACCAGGAATCACTTCTTAACGACAACCACTTGTTAAACACCTGAAAGCACTCGTCACCCTTAACACCTTGCGACAGCACTTAGCGCTTTTGCGAGTCTACAAATCCGAACGACCACTTGTTGAACAATGTCAGGGTACACAGTTAAAGAGTTTCCATTTATATAGTGGGAGAAGTACCCATCGTACGCCCCTACACAAAAGCTAAATGTGGCAGCGCATGAGTCTCTCGAAAAGCGGGAATTCCTCCATTGGTGTCGTGGAAGTTGCCCGTCGTCTATCCTGGCTCATGATAACCGTAAAATCCCTTACGATAGCACACCCTGAAGTGTTGGAGGACTCTAATCGAGTGAATGACTTCGAGGTGTTTTTATTGTGAACGCTATCAATGGAAGGATCAACTTTTAGTCATTCGAATTTGATAGTTGTTGGCGTCAGTCAGGTCTCTGGATATTGATACAGTGGGGTTTCTAACCGATGATACCTATTAGGGCATTGTCTTGGAGATGACAAGGATTATAAGTTATAATGAGGGAAAGTGTTTTGCGTGCGAATACAGGAAATGCCTGCCAATTCAAATAGTGGAAACCAAAAATGCTATAAGTCCCTGCCACGTGTTTTAGTAAGTATTGTTGGGACTCTTGAAACAATTCCCCCATCGCATTTTGGAAACAGTTGAAGTAGTTCACTTTCAGTACAATGATGTCAAGTATTACAAGTATTTGGGGGAATTTCGTAACTTTGCAGCAGTAATTTTGTAATTTTTTAAAAATAAATTTTGTAGTAACTGAAAAAGTAAGAAGATGACTGCTAAAATAAGTAAATTTTCATACTTACTGGCTTTCGTTGGCATGCATTTTGTCATTCTGTGGGGTGGTTTAAGATTGTTTTCAAAACTGAGATATAGAGATGTACGTGACTTGCACGTTTCAAAGGTACTTTCAAATCATTCTGTTTTCGTGTTGACAAAGATCTTCCATAGATTGAAAAAAGGATTTTGCGTAAAATTTGCAAAAGTCGTTTGTAAAATTTGTGGGGAGCTATAAAGTGCTTCTGGAAATTGTACATCATTTATAGATACCATTTAATTTTTACTGGCATATTGATAAATATGAATGCTTAGCTTTAATGTCTCACAACAGCCAAAATGGCTCCAGTAATAAGTTCAGAATTACGCAAAATTCGAGATGAATCTGGAATAAATTGTACTGAGATTGAAAGATATAAAAATTTTATATCTAATATTATGAGTTTATAGATTCAAAAATTGGGCTTGGGGACGGGAATCGCTTGAAAATGATCCACGTGGAAGAAGATCGTCAACAGCTGTTACGGATGAAAATGTGGAATTCGTAGAGGAAATTGTTTTGGCACAGTCTGACTTATCGAAAACATTCATTAATAGGATCATCCACAATTACCTGGATTTGAAAAAAATTAGTGCAAGATAGGTTCCGAAAATTCTGAGCGCGAAACAAAAGTGAACTGCTCAACAATTTTTGAAACTTTGTGATGGAAAGGAAAAGCACGTCATCGATTGAATTGTTACTGGAGATCAAACTATGATATTTTATTATGATCATTAGGTATAATTACCCTTGTATATATCCAGTATGCTGACCTTGGTGAGATACTCCACCTTAAACCACGTGTTATTCTACATTGACGTAACACCACCTTCGCCCTTCTGGTTCAAATTTCAGATCCTTTATTTTCCTAGTGAAGACTATTGTTTCTGTCTTGTTCGCGCTGATAGTGAGTTCCTGTTCCTCACACCACCCTTCCAACAATCAGAGGGCATTCCTTATGATAGTAGTGAACACAAACTTGTTTCTCGTCACCAAAGCCTTCCCTCAAGTACAGAAAAGGATTCCACTGTGACATTCCGCAGAAAAGAAAGTAACACTCTTCCCTCTGATAGGGTATCAGGACCCTATTCCCTTAACACTTGCGTGACCGATCTGAATCGTGGTTGTCTTCTTCCTTAACTTGTTGTCCAACCATCTTACCAATACCCGGCAACCCCACATTTTAGCAAGGCTATTTTCAGTTTTCAGTATTTAATTTTGTCGAAGGAATATTCGATGTCCATCAATGTCCAAAGCAATGCCTCCTATACTCAGTTCTTCCTCTGTTACTCTTATCATCTGGTGAAGTGCAGATGCCATTAATTTTCCACCCTGATATTAATGATGGTTTACATTTAATGAATGCTCCTTCAGCCCACTGCACGTAGTCCATTAGCACCCTCTTCATTGTTTTCAACAAGAAGGGTGTAAAATTGAGCGGCCTTAACGAATTCCTTCCTCTGGTTTCGGTGGAAAGATAACCTTTTTTACCGGTGCATGCATTGTCACAAGACAGGTGGAAAATAATTTTCAAAGCCAGGTTATAACGGCCTCCTGACCCTATTGCAGTAAAATAGTGAATATCCCATTAAGGCCCGAAGATTTGAAGAGCGCGAAGTTGTCTTCACTCCTTCCAAACACATCATTCTCTTAGACTAAGTCTACGATCCCTTCAGATTCTTCTCCAACACCTTTGTGTATTTTGCACATCTGTGCTCGGAGCCACCCTTACAATTCTAAGCACGATCATCCGGTGCTCTAAGTCAACGTTCGTGATCCCAATAATACCGATATCATTTGGGAGTGCGTGGAGGGCATCCAGCAGCGCCTTCTTGAAAGCTGCCAATTGCTATCGCCCAGTTTACACTCGCGCCTAATGTCAGCGATAACCATGACGAAGTTACCACAAAATATACCCGTAGGTCCTTCATCACGACACCACTGCTTGCAAGGTTAACCTTCACAGATTCCTTCCTACATTGAATCCGCTTGCGCTTCCTCTCTGTAGGTTTCCACCACTAAACCTTGGTGCCTCCCTGCTCAGACTTTAGGAGGTTGCTCATCTGCCCTTCCACTCTCTCCACCTGCAGAAGCTTATCTCCTATAGGTGTGAAAGCATAGGTCCTTGACCCTCTTAGTAATCTTCGACTGCCTCCTCAGACTTCAGTTTTTGCCTGCATTGCTTTGTTTTTATTATTTGCTTCAACCGTCTAAGTAACTTGCACTCTTCTTCCCGCTCCAGGTCAGTCCCCTCGATTTGTACCATCTGTATATGACTTTTATCCGTGAATTCCTTGTAACCTTTCGGCGACGAGGCATATAGGTTGGTAGTGAAGCATTGGGAGGAACGTAAATTGTCTTGACCGTCACAGCCGGGAACGATGATCAAATCACAAGGAAAGTCACGTTGGACAGTGTAAAATATACCACAGACTGGAGCCTTAATGAATGCTCTATTCCATTTCTCATTTGATTTAAGCTTATTTTTCTGCTGCTGTTCTGTCTTCACAGAAAAAGATTCATAGGGAGAAAAGCCGATATTGTTTGGCTTGGGATTTGGAAATTGCTCACGCAACACATAAGAAATTCTTGACTTTTCCGGCCTAACTCCCAGTCCCACCACCTCTAATATCAGCCGGGTACAAAGTGTTAAATGCTTACTTGTTTACCGTGAACTCTGCGCCCCCCCATCTTGCTAAAGGCAAAATTGCTTCCTCCTGCTGTAATAAAATCCCTTAATATCCGCTAATCTTATTTATTCCCACAGAATCCATTAGTAGAGATGCCACAATGGAAACCTCGAGTCTAAACACAGCACTTGAATTATATCGTTTCAAGTGTAACACTTTGAAATTGCCTCGATGTAGGAAGAAAGGTTTACGTTTACACTTTTAATTACCAGGCATCATCCATCACAGCAAAGGCCAGGATGGGGTATAAACACAAATCTTCCCGGACGAAACGTTTTCTTGCTGCCGTCACAAAGAGATTCCCATACAAAATTCTATGAAACCACATCAGTTATTCCGATTAAATCTCTACTTTCAGTGTAGCGGATGATTGTTGTCGCCCTGGGGGAAGTCGTGGGAGAGTCAAGAGAGCACCCCATTTTTGTTACCTGATTAAAATCAACATCGCACCGACAAAAACTGATACGGGGGCTGTTGGGAAACCTTTTCGGGGCAGTGAATTATTTCGCGTCATTTGAAACCCGCACGAAGGAATAGATGTAATGGTGGGTAGACAGCTTCATTAGGACGACAAAATGTGACATATTTGGACAATTTACGCCACTAAAAATGACGGCAGTTCGAAAAAGGAGTTCATTCTATGAGGGCGAAATTCAATTTGGTGGAGTACGCCTGCCTTTTACTGATGTTGAGATGGTTGTCTACCTTTGGTCTTAATGAAAATACTCGTAGATTTCTTGATGAAGGGGACGACTATCGATATCGGAATCAGTCCACGTTCGGGGTTATTGTCCTGCTGAAGAAACGAAAGCGACCCTCTCACCTTTCGGGCCAAATGTTGAGTAAATTAAGTAATAGATTTTGAGGGAATCAGGTTAAGACACTATTGGGTATTGATGAAGTCGAATTTCAAAAGGTCCTGACACAGGATATAGAAGTGGGAGTCCAGTAAACTTAATTATATAATTATAGTTAATTAAATGCGCCCCCTACAAAGGTACTACGACAACAGTTGTTGTTGCAATAAAATATGACTCTTTTGGCAGTTTAATTATGTCAAAAGTAACGAGGGTCACATTTGTCTCTAATTAGAGATAGTTGTTATCTGTTTACACCGTCAATTAATGACCGCTATAATTTAGCCATCTGTGGCTCTGTGACGTTATAAAATGCTCGAAATAAACCGTAAAAAATTGTTTATTTTCACCCTCTTCATAATGGTCAATGAAGAGTAGGTTTAAATTCAAACCAGTCCAGACAGCACTAATGGAGGAGTCTGGTTTGATTAATTAAAATAAATCTTCAAAGAGATGCTCAGGGTTTTCAAAATCTTCGCAATTACTTATTCGATTCTGACTGGAAGCTGGAAAATCCTAAATAGTTTAGAGCAAGAATCTTTCATGGGAATTCGTCTTTACAACTAACTTTAGTCCAAATTTAATAGAATCCTCGAAGACTTTGAGCTTAATGGCAGCAAGTTGTTCAAAACTTTACTGTAACCCCAGAGGATAGAAGCAAGAAACCTTTAAGAAGTCCTGGACACGATACATTTTCACTCGCACCCTATTTTGCTGTAGTTTATCACCAACCCCCACGTAGTTGAGTCGTTAATTATTTCTGCATAGAACTTAAGCTCTTTAGTAAAAAGGGATAAATGACCTATTTTCTAACCACAGGGCGAATGCCAAACCATGCAGTTTATTATCACTACCTTCTACTACTTCAGTGCCAAAGTCGAATCTCTTTTCATACTTTCTGCTAGTCATGTCAGGTAATATAACCGATCCCGAAAATATAGAACATTATGAGCATTTTTCACCTTTAAGGGCATTTGCTCGTATAACATCTGCTCTAAGAGCACTATACAAACATCTAAAATACACAAAATCTTTTATGATCCGGTGCTGGCAGAATTTGATGGTGTTTCATTCACTGCGCAAACAAAATGTAGCATCAGGTACAAGGGCGTCATGATATATGTATGTTAGGAAAAAGTACAATGTACGACTCCTAAAGCCCACCAGGTTCAGTTTACAGTCATTAATCTCCTCATAGTAGAATTCTATGAGACGCCAACGCTTTGTTGAATATTTCCGTGGTGCTAATTTCTTCCTTACACGTGATCGAAACTTTTTAAATGAATTTTTGAATTTATCAAAGGAGAGAAGTGAGACACGTGTTTTTTGAAGGGTGTAGAGAAGTGAAATGTTTTGTTTTGTTAAGGATGCACTTAGTTCAAAACGGTTTGAATGATTTAGTTGCTCGATCTTTTATAACGTGATCGGATCCTTGACAGAAAACAAAATAGAAAGAGATTTTGATAAGAAAACTGAAAAAAGACAGAAAAAGTAATTGAAAGAAACTATGACCACCTTCGTAACGTCTTGATCACAACCTTGTGCCTCTGTACAGTTTCAATTGGTGGTTAATAACATGCAACACATGAAGGTCATCTTAACGTCATTAAAACACATTGATCCGGCGACTTGGCAATATAGGATAATCTTGTTGACATATAGTGTTGTTCTTCCTTGACACGAGACCACACTATCTATACTTAGGTTAAGTTAGAGTTGCGGCCGTTTAGAAACCACAGAGCCAGCCTAATTTAGATCTAAAAAATGGTCCATTATGAAAGGGCTCTCAAAGCAATTAAATAACTAGAGAGACTAGAACCAGCTACAAGAGTTGATACATCTTGCCATTTCACCTAATTCCTGGACTGCTAGTTCCCCCAGTGAGCCGAAGAAGTAATGACTTAAAGTGCCCTTTTCTTTCATCTGGAAAAGTCGGGATATTTACAGAGAAGAATACTTTGAATACTTTCAACTCCCTTCTCGTCAATGCAGTTTCTGCAGGAACCATTAAAAGGAGCACATATTCGTCCTATATGCCCACAATGTCCTACAACGGCGACCGTGATATTTCGCACGTCTATGCGCCTAAATAACGAAGCCATTCTCTTGGGGGAAATTTTTGTCCAAAGCTGTCTTGAGGTTTGGCAAGTAGGTAGTCTCATCCATCTATATAACATGTCGATTGATTTCTAAATTGGATTCTAGAGGTCTATCTATGATCTGTCCGCAAGAGATGTATCCATACTTGAACGCTTCTTCGCATTTACATCCCTCTCTGCTGGGGATACTAACAGAGACAATTCTCTCACTATTTGAAACTGAACTTGGTGCATTTTTATTTAGTAAAACGTATTATAGTAAGTGGATTAGACAGACAAAAGACTACAATGCAACTTTTCTCCTTTATTCTATTTAAAAGTGACCAAGAAATAAAGATTTTTTTTTCGAAATATTTAAGTGAAAGTATCGCCACCTTCTTCCTCTTCAATTTCTCCTTCTTCTTCCTCTATTCGAAGAGGCTCTTCAGTGACAATTTCTTCAGCCAGAGAATATAATTCGCTTATATTCTAAAAATAAACACACACACATAATAATAGTAATGCAAAATTGGAAGGAAAGGAATTGAAAGGAATGTCTTCATTTAAATACTTACTTCGGCGAGCTTAAGTCTTGAGACCCTTGGATCGCTGTAAGTTAACTCATCATATTGTCCCTTAGATACTAAGAATCCCTTAACAACATCTTCCTCCAAATCGGCCGTAACTTTTGCCAAATAGGCAGATTCTGTTTGACTCAATTGTGGCAAGACGTTCTGAATTGTGACCGCACTTAAACTCTCATCGGTTTCCAAGCTCTCCTCTTGAGTTAAAGTTATATCTCCAATGTAAAATTCGTCCAGTTGGGGTTCTTCAGCTATCTGTCTAGACATCTCACTAGTAGCCTGTAAAGAATCACAAGAATAACAATATTATCTGGTTAATTGACATAGTGAGAAATTTTTTTACAGCTGCCCTAGCTAGAATTTCTTTCGCTAGCTGCTTCTTGGAAGTGTTTTTATACTTTTCGTCAAGTTCTTGACGAATTCTTCTTTCGATCTCTCTGAACTTTTGTCTACAATTGATTAAAATTAGTAAATTCCAAAAGAAAAGATATTGTAGCCGTTCGGCAAAACCTCTTTCGAACTATATTTGAGATATCCAAAGGATCACTGTTGTACTGCACTGGAACTTTCATAGACCGTGCCTTCATCCTTGCTCTTTCTCTTTCGAGGAATTCTTTGAGGTCCATTTCACATTCGGCATAGTCACGATTATGTATCCTGGAGATATAGTTGTGATTATGTGTTCTCTATTTTAAGAAAAATTTACCTCAGTAAGTTAATACCGCTTTTCGCGTCCTCCTCTTTGTAGTTCTCTTCAAGAGCTTTTTGTTCTTGGGTAATTTTCTTGATCTCTTCCTCCTTTAGTCTGTCCAGTTCCATGTAGATTAAGCGTTCCCGTTCCCATTTCATACCTTGTCGCAGGAGTTTTTCCACATTTTTTTCACGCATTGTTTTCATCTGAATAAAGAATTCTGGTAAAATTTCTTCAAGGAGTTGTGGTGTTTTTTTTTTGGAAATACCTTAGCTCGCCGCTTGGAAACTAATTTATTGACCTTTTTATTCACAATGAAGATGGGATGATTCGCCAAAGCTTCGGGAATGATATTTATTTTGCCTTCTAATATTAAGTTGCGCTCCCTTTCCAGTTCTTTGAGCTTTTATGAAAAATCGGTATAGCGTTCATCTTGGATTTCTAAGCCTTGCTTACAAACTCGGATTGGAATGATTAAAACAAATAAAATTGTGCGATTGGTCGAGTTTAAAAGTGTAATCCTAGTAAATAAAAGCTAAGAATGTCTATTTACCTTGAATGAAAAGTCTCTAAATTTAAAGGGGACTTTAAGCATTGAACGTAACGCTACTAGAGTAACAAAAAATATCAAATCTGGGCGCATATTAAAAATTTTTAGCATGGTATAAGTGTGTGTGTAGTCAAAATATGTTGTTTAAGCATGTTCCCAACAGCAAGGTTTTCTGGCAATTTAAAGAATCAGGTTATCCCTTACAACAGAAGAAAAAGTGTCCTAGTTTTATCGAAATCGCTTTTGCCAAGCTTTGATGTCTTAGTACACATCCAGAATACCTCGTTTATCACTTCTTGGTTTCTGAAACTGTGGAAAACATCCTCATTATTACCTCCATCTGAGTAAATATGTTTTCCGAGTTAACCATATCCCACCCAGTTATCCTGATTTCCAAGTTCAAGGACTCTGTAAAATTATCGCATCTGTTTTGGGTGGGAGTGCCACAGAGATCAATTCTGGGTTCTGTGCTGTTATGCTAGTAATTTAAAGTAATTGATTTTCGATACATTATATATTAGCTTTTGTGTTTCGCACAAAGTCAGCAGACTTGTTTTTAGGGATTATACAGAAGCCCAAAATTAAATCTTTAGGACGAGTTGAAAATGTCCGAATAACTTTTCATAAGTACAGGGTTTAAAGGAGGTACTCCTGTCTTTTTATTTAATTGATCTCAATTCATATCTGAAGGTCGAATTTCTTCGGGGAATCCCTGTGAGAAATTTTTTGTATGCAGACAACTCAATCATAGTGGCTAGACTTTGGAAGAAATTCTGGGCAAAATGAAAGAACCATGTCTTTAATGGGATCTATGACTCAATATTAATAAAAAGAAGGTAGTCATAAATTAGAGGGAAAACAGAAAGACATATAAAAGGGAAGGCCATTAACGGTCCAGGAATAGAAATAGTAAATTCGTGCAAGAGTTTTCGTATAACAACAGTTTTAAGCCTTGCAAGGTAGAATTTTTGACCTTTTGTCGAATTCAAAGCCTCAAACATCCGCCTTATATGCCGAGGTTGAGATGATTTTAGTAGGTTAAAAAGGAAGTATAAAAGCATAGGTTTCAAGTATACTCTCTATTAAATCAATTGGGCGGATATTTTTGTTAAGACATTAATATAAAGACTGAAAAAACAGCGGGACCAGAACAGATCCTTGAGGCACCCCCAATTGAGTAAAATCGAACTTGAAATCCTGTTCAAATCTCCAATCTCTTCTTTCCTCCGCCTGAGCTGTGCTGTGTGCATTATATGAGTATATGAGAACTTTTTAAGAAACAAATACGATGAAACAGAAATTGTAAATTTCTCCTGAGGCGAACATTTCATATGAAATGACCTAATACTAAGGTCAAAGGACTTTCTCAGTAGGAATCGTTAATGAAATAATGAACGCCATTTCCTACGAACTGGGACAAACTTTGTTTCCGTTGATGTTTGTTCCAACAGAAAAGTTTGGCTGTCAGCCTAGGACAACTCTGCATTAAGTTCATCACAATTTTCAAGTGGCGATAGGTGATAGGTAAACAATACTACATCAATGGGGTATAACATCCAATTTCCGCTGGGTAGTTTTCATGAGAACTAAAATAAACTAACGTGCTGGGTGTTTGATTGAGGATGTGCGGAATATTAATTAATTTCTACTAAATTCTATTTGTTATAAAAAATTTTCACTTTTCCTTATGATAAACCATTTACACTATGGAACTATTATACTGAGATGATCTGTCCGTATCAGTTCGTTTCGGACAATCAAGTCAATTCAACTAGTTTTTAATGTTAGAAGAACTTTTAGGGAAAAAAGGTTATTAAAAAACAACTTGGATTCGAAAATATTTTAATTACTATTATATGATTTTTAGCACTGTTAATTAAATCACTTTTTCACGACTTGAATAGTATTTCTATTTTTTACAATTGAAGACACATTTCAGGAAGTATACTAGTAACACCTCATTTTATTTATTTTATTCAAATTTCCAAGGACAGTCATAAAAAATACATGCAAAATAATTGGTGCTATTTATTAATGCTATTCGAGCTACCCTCGCAGAATTCTTAAAATACAATCAATACTAGAAAAACGAGTTGGTAACTAAAGTATTTATGTATACAAAAGAAATTCTGAAAAAATGATTAATCTTGTGTTGAAAATAAACTGAGTTCTAGGTTTTGGGAGTAAAATGAAAGAGTGTAGGTACCCTCATAACTGGAAGTACGGGATCTACAGGAGGAATGGTGTAAATGTGGTTGCATAAAATCATATCATTGACTTACCTCTCTAGCTTCAATACGTTTATTTAGCGTCTGAATATAATCTTCCTGCATCCTTTGTCGTAATTCTTTCATATACTTTCTGTCCGTAAGACGCACAACATTTGTTCCCATTAACCGTTCCAGTCGCGCACTTATCCTGGGCAAATTGAAACTGTAATCGGAATAAATTTGAACACGATTATCGAACGGGATTGCACAATTCGACTGTAATATGTCTTCAACAGAAATTCCTACCTATTCTAAATCCCCCAAAATAATCGGGCCATTCTTGCACGTGCATGTAAATCGCAATACATAGCACAGTGCCACCCAAAAAAACAGAAAAAATAAAATTGCCGTGTGTTGTCAAGTTTGTCTGAAAATAACAAATTTACGTGTCCCTCATCAAACACAATCCCCATGAATGCAAATCATATGAATTCACTTTAGCTCCGAACAAAACGAAATAGTTGATTTCGCAAACATAACTTGAGGTGAGCACGACAAACTATACTAAAGGAAGGTTCCATCGCTTCGCAACCCGAAAGCGCCGCACGAAAATGTGCCAGAACACACTGCTCCAATAATCGTTTATCATATATTCTCGGTGGCTTCCAATCTACCGTGTAAGTGGAGTAGGTGGTGGAAATTCTTTGCCAGTGAAAAGCCGATGACGAATTTCTGTTTCTACTTACATGAGCCAAAAAAAAAGAAAAACATTCAATCAGGAGTCGAGTAGGAGGTGAGGTTTGCTGGGCCTCTTATTAGCCCAGGTAAGTTACCCTCGTAAATTTATATCACATTAAAATTGAGTCAAATGTGAATGAGTGGTTTCCCATTTAAGACAGCACACGCCATAGTCACGTTTTTGTCTATCTGTGGGAAATATGTTAATTCCAGCGTGGATGTATCTTCGAGAGCAGCTCTGGCGTGATAATTGTTTCAAAGATATTGCACAAAAGCGCCTGGGGTGAAAGGATTGGTTAATAATCTGCTTACCACTGCTTAGTTCATTAAAACTCAATACTCAAAAATTATGCAATCAAAAGTCTTAATTAGATTCCAAGATTTCGTTTTGCAACATAATGGAGTGTTGTGTAAGGGTTACGTAAGGGAGGGAGGCATGGTTGGTAGTAATGACTTTTGATGCTGAGATCCTTGTAATTTATTTGCCACCAAAAACAACCCTTTCGCGTTAATTTGATTTAGCTTTGGTAGCAGGAAATGAGTTCTGTTGAATATTGAGCACTGTGATTAGGGGTTTTATTTATAATGGACTGGTATTGAAATTGGTGCGTGGTCGTTTATTATATTTTAGTGTGATCCCCTTTATGACTCGATGACAGTACACAAAAAAGAGACGTTGTTTGGAATTTAGAACTTCAAGGGAAAGTAGTGACAATTTAATAGCATGCTATTTCTCAATTAATTTATCAGGTTTTAGGTGTTTATCCTCGAGGATAATCAAAAAGCGGAAAGCCATCCGGTCTATCTACTAAATTTCAAGATATGCTCCCACACTCTTTCGCCTGCTTGGTGCAGTTAATCAAAAAAGCGGAGTCCCAGCATTTAAAACTTTTCGCCGAGAGTGACGAACTGTGGCACAAGAATTGTGTCAAGGTTGTTCGACTCTTCCTCACATCCCCTACAGCCAAATGTCGTTTCGGCTATGTTCTGTCAGAATAAAAGCCAGCATTATTAATGATGGTTTATTTAATCGGAGAGGTTTTGATATTGAGCTGACATTTGGTGGACCCCACAATTCTTTGCAAGAAAGGTATCATGCGATCATGCCCCACAGTTCTCCCTGTGGCAGAAGGTAGGGAGCAGAAGGCAGCTGTGGCGTCGACTTATCCGAATTCTCATTACCATATATATGCCATTGTGGCCTGGCAATCATTGCTTTGGAACAGATCGTTAAGAACGCTACTTACTAGCTTAGGGCAAGAGTTTCAGGGCTTTATAGCCGCCTGGTTGTTAGTGCATGTGGCGGTAACTTAGGATTTAAATTCGGAAGGTATTTATTTGCCTCCAGAATAGGTTTGACCTGGCCCTCGTCAGCTCTTTTGAGACATAATGCTATTATGCCCTCTCAGCTCGTCGCCACTTTTTGATCCGGATGAAAAAATGAGGAATAGCTTCCAGTGCCCATCGAGCTGAGTTCCCCTAGTATATAGTATAGTAGATTGGGCACAGATGTTGCAATTTCTCTAAGATCTTAGGATTGCGTTCTAGCTCCAGAGCTTCCCACCAACACTTCTAGATCCTTGACATAATCTCTGAAAAGGTTTCGGTGAATTTGATGTGCATAGACTGAAATTATAAATTTTATCAAAAGTATCATCAAACTAATTTAATGGCAGCCTACTTCTTGTCAAAACTATTATAGTAAATCCAGCGATTTTAACAGGTTCAAATGAATGAATCCTATTAAATTCTTCCACCTCAGTTCTCAGGCATCCCTCAGGGGTCTATTTTAACACCACTTTTACAGATTACTGAGGAGAATCAAAAATGATTGACAAGCTCAATATGTGAAAGTATGAAAGCTAGTGTGCACTGCAACAGACCACAAATTACCTACGACACTACTATTGTAGCATTGGGACACATTTCCATAAATGTTCACCAAGGTATCGTATAAACCAAATATTTTAGAAAACGGTGCAATTTAAGTCGTGGCCAGAATTCCAAAAGGTCTGAAAAATTCTGTGTCCTCTCTCATACCTGCATTTCCATGATTCAGCCGTTTTGCCGTTGTAGAATTTAGTAATACTAAATCAGAATGAGTTTCTGTTCTGGGAAAAACTATCTTGAATTTATAAACGAACACGAGTGCTCCCAAGGTACAGAATGCCCTTAAAACAACCCGTAACTTCAGATTAACTACAGCATATCCTCCTACTTTTGGTATCGCCACATCTTGAACATTAATTTCCTCTTAGTTTTGCCCGAAACACCCATTTGGGTTAGTTCATCTGCAAATCGTTTACTATCCACCCACCACATATTCTCCACTTTGAATGATATGCAAAAAACGTTTTTACAAACTTTTTAACTTCCGTTGTTGTCGCCACCATTGACGTTGTTGTCCGGGGGATTCATTCCAACATTCCGAATGGATGCTATGATGATTTGTTGTTTTTCTGGTATTCTCACCTATTTTCTGTGGGTGGTTTCGTGATACTTTTATAAATTCAAATCAAAACGTGTCAACACGTGGAATTTTCCCTCCAATTGAATGAATTTGCGAGAAAATCTTTTACTGGGCAATATTGATGAGAGGCAATCGAATGGTGATTGGAAATGTCTTGGGATGGAGTGAGTGAGATAAATAATGTTTTAATATTTTGCCATGTTTTCCTGTAGAGCCATATTTCTTGCTTTGATTTCAATCATCGGCGAATAACAGAAGAATGGATTTACTTATATTTGATGTGTGGAATACTATGGACGTTCGTAAAAATATTCCTAAATCCCCAAGGACGAAGAAAGAGCATATTCTTCAGAGCGACATAAAATGTTTAGCGTGTCACAAAGATTTCAGGTGGAAAATTTAGATCTAACCTGGTTAAATCAAATTAAGGCTACTTATTGTCTGTTTCTGTGAATGGAGATTTCAGCTATATTTATGAGGAACAACAAAACTGTTTGTAAATGCCACCAGATTAAAATATCATCCTTTTATGTGCGTATCATTGATTTAGATAGACATAGATAGACGTATGGGACTTCTGGGATAAGACTGAGTAATTGTCGATATATTTCCTTAACAGCTGTCCTAAGTTTACTTAAAATTAAAGCCCTCCAGGCCGAATTCAAGCCTGTCTCCGAGGAGATGTCCCCGGAACCCATTTCCTTAGGAACTGGAAATTGTAATCTGCACGGACATTAATTATGATGGGACATGGTACCAATTGCGAGAATGACCGGGGAATCATGGGATTCACCTAAGGTCGACTCAAGTTCAAAGCCTTTTGCAAATAAATAAGCGATTCTTAAGAATGTTGTTATCTATTTCACAGAGCATAGCTTTTTAAAAGCACGCCAATACAAAATTTGTAGTTCTTATGTTATGTCAACTGCAGATAATGCTGATAAGAGACGAAAACTGCGTTCGTCATTCTCGACAAAAAAAATATAGATGCCTAGTACACTAATTCCTGGATGAACTGCGAGAAGCAGTCGAAAGACGGGGTTGGAACGTATTCTTTTTGAATTCAACAACTGATAGAACGCTCCTAAACATTTAATTAAGAACTCATATAAATTAAAGGAAATCGCAAAAAATAATAGTACAATTTGGTGCTTACAAGGTTTCCTTCCCCCTCCACTAAAACACGTGCAAACATAGAAAACACACACAAGGAGTAAGTATAATATAAAAGAAAAAACACTTCACAAGTTTCCAGGTATTTGAAAACACATAACGCGTTTTCGTAAACTGACAAAAATTTTCACCTTAAACTCACCGTTTTAAACCTGAACACTGAATGATTGGAAAGGAAATGAAAACGCAAAGTTCCCCCCAAGTTTTCAACGCAAAAGTTTGAAGAGGTTGCGAACTTTAACCGTCCTCAAAAAACAGAACTTGATTTAGGGAACAATTCAAAAAGTTACCAATCCCTCATTCCGACTAACGATTATGAATAAATTATCCCCACGAGCCAAAATCGTTTTACATAACTATATTAGAAATTTTAGTGGAGTGACAAAGTTCAGCAGTGAAAACAACACTTCTAGTCACGTTATCATCACTATTAGAATAAAACTACCACTCTGGAGTAGGTCTAAGTACTTACGTCTTTTTCGCCCATGGCACAGTAAAAGTGCATTCTATGAAATCCAGTTTAATCTCCTGCTGGAATCGTTGCAATCCACGAATTTTCCTAAATCTCTTTTTTGCCATAGGTTGCAGCAAATAGTGTGTCAGTTACGAAACGGTTGAGAACTACTATAATACGTTATACTCCTAGTGTTAATCGAGAAACTACCACTCAACTGGGTTCACTATTGTGATTCCTTTAAGGGTGTAACTCTATAAAACCCCCCTAGGTTTGTTTAACTCTCTAACGCCACCCAGAGTCGGATATAGAACAGTAGGACAAGAGGACACATGCAACAAATTCTAAACAAATTTTATGGCCCAGGGGTTTCTGCTATGTTTATGGAGTTATGTGTGTGTGTGTGCGTATGTGTGCCAAGGGGATTTCAAGGAAAATCCGAATTCGTTTTCTCATGTGAGTTATTTTCTTTGGCTTTCTGAACGATGCGGTGGAGCATTTACAGGATTCATGAGGAGGCATGAAAATTGAATGTCACTTTTGTCGGTAGTTTTCTATATCATGGATTGCATTCCGCTGACATGGAAGTCTTGAGCATTTCATTTCTCATAAAAGAAAAGAAAGGAATAATATTGGTCACGTATTCTTATATTGTTTTGTATTCCACGAACACAGTGCTGATATTCCCCACTATTTGTTCAATTTGCAAGGTCAAGATAGAGTTACTTTACTCTAAATGCACTATTCTATAGGTAAACAGTGAAAGAATCATTTGCAGCTGATGTATATCTTAAAGTGTTGACTCTGCTCAAATTCAATCAAAACCAGATGACCAAGCCAGCAGGGCTTCTTGATAACTCTCATCCATAATGAAAAAGGGATTTCATCCTTTCTACATAGCACTAATTATGGATTGTTTTGCTTCCGCCCGTCTGAGTTTTTTTAAGCATCTGGGAATCTTTACGAACTCCAAGCTACCGCACCTGAAGGTATTTCATCCTTACTCGTAAAGTGTTTCTACTTGAGTAAATCGTTGATGAAAATATTTCACTTATTCTATTCTAAAGATGTTTGTTTTTTTATAATTCTGGAAACTTACCCATGTTTAATGGATTTCCTAAAATGAATGGCAATAGAAGTCACTATTTTTGTCCAAGGTTTTTGACGTGTGTGTGTTTGCGATCCCTGTGTTAGATAACTTGAAGAGCTTTGGGTTTGTGTTTTTTATAAGAGTTTCGTTTTTTCCGGGCTCGAAAAATCCATTTTTTCTTTTTCATATAATTTCAAAATTCCAAGTGTTCTTTACATATATGTATGCCAGAGATATCTTGGAATTCGAGTTAATAAAGGAGTTATGAAAGAAAAATTCATTTAGGGTTCAGATAAAATATTACATTTTCTAGTAAAGTGTAAAATCTGTACGAGATTGGGACCTTATTGAAGGAAACTCAAGTATGTTCATTGTTTCGATCTTTCAGATATGAAGACATAGAACAACGAAGCAACCACAATTTACATCACAAAACATGGTCACAGGCTAAAAGAAAAACGGACGCAATCGTTGAGTGCGACCTCCACCTTACGCGAGGAAGAATTACTGCGTATGTCAAAAATCACATTGCTAAATGCAAAAAAAAAACGCGAACAGCAAAGTTTTAACTTATTTCATACGAATCTCAGCTGACAATATATCTGCCGACAAACACAACCTTCGCAGCCAAGAGTAAACTTTATCAATGATTACTCCAACACATTCCAAACACTCCAACACTTCTTGTCATAACGCGGCGTAATTCCAAGAATAGTAACTCTACGTAGAATGGACAGTCGTAGACCGTCCAATAATTCTTATGAGGTATTATACCAATCTAGATTTTTACTAATTTTACTTAGAAGGGCTTAATAAGAGACTACTGAGCACCAAACATGTGTAGACACTATTCAGATCCTTAGAAAGACCAAATACACTTAAACATTATCTGCAACTTGAGGGAGATTATTCACAAATAAACTAAATAACATTCGTCCTAATATTGATTCTTGGGGGGCCCCACATGGCAGAGAAAATTTACCTTAACATGTTGATGGGGACCTCACATGTTAATTAAGACCGCACAAAAAACTTTAGTTAGGGAACAGCGGATAGACTAAAATAAAGTGAATTATATAGATTTTGGAGGAGAATGCTGTGATCTACGGTATCAAAAATACAAAAATTATCTTATATCCGAAGATACTTTCAAAACTGAAGTTTTACAGGTATGAAAGGGACCCCGCGCTTTTCATGGTTTAATATTTGTGTGTTTTCTTTCATTTACCCCGCAAGTATGTACAAATTATTATAAAAAAATATATGATAGTGGTAATTTCATACTTTACATGATTTTTGTTTCAAGAATCGGTCAAATAGCCTTGTGGACAATTTATATATGTATATAGTAGGAAATGCGTTCATTACTTCATTAATGAAGTAATAAATAAATGTACACTATTATATATATTCCCAACATTAATGAATTTTAATACAGGGATGTCATTGAAAATTCATGAATTACTCTTTGGTACATTATTCTTTCATTGATTCATTGATGGAAATGTACGGATAAAAATAAGTATTGAATTTTTACTGCCATTCTACTTTGTTCTTTTGTTCTTGTAAGCATTACCTTGTCATCAACAGTGTCTGTTATTTTACCCTTTGCATTACTGTGTCATTGATGCTAGCAATTTCTGTTATTATTCGGTGAAATTATTCATTACCATGTTCATCAATTGCTCGATTTCCTACTGGGATGGGAAATTCCATAACTCGTTTGTAAAGTCTGTCAAAATCAAATTCACCTCTTCTTTCAAGCCCCACCCCACCATTTGTGATGAGAATGTGTATACAGATTCATTAAATAAGGCTAATATATTGTAGTAATTTCGCATGTCTCTCCTATAGGCATTGTTCGCATTGTAATTCGTTGTCCTATCGAACTTGTCTACTTCATTTCCTCTGTTCAGTTTGGTAAGATTTTTTTTTCGATTTGTAAAATTTGTAAGATTCCTTCCTTTCTTATTTCCCTGAAAAAAAGCTTTTATCGAATATTTAAACCAATTTTCCTCAAGCACACTTTTGTGAAGAAAAACACACGGTTCAGAGAAACGATAATTTCCAAACGCTGCCAGCAACAATGTTTTGTAGAGAAATACCTCGGGCAAACCAAAGGTAAAGAAAACTGATGTGTTTTGGAAAGGAAAAATGAAAAGTGCGGGAAATTTGTAACTAATTAAAAAAAATTCTACTTCGCCTTGTTTTTCGTTTAATATATGTTAACAAATCCTATCAGGACCAGGATTGATGATAGCATCAAAGCAGTCATTAATGAATTACAAGGCTGGAGCTATTGACAATACTAGAAAATCAGAGCTGGAATTCTAAGAGTAGTACTAAGGCACTCTCTGTATCACTTCGTCATGGATCAGGGAAATTAGGTATTCCTGGAGATTCGTAAATATTTGAGTGCAGCTTCATATGTTAGTACGGCTTTTTTTAAACAACACAGATTTCCTACCTGCAATCAATCACAGCTTCATATCCCTCGGGCAAAACTTCTCCTTCATTTTTCGGTTTGGTCTTCTTCTGTCCGTATTTGTAGTATTTCTTCTTCCCCTTACCGCCTGCGGATACTTTCGTCTTACTCTTCGAACTAGATTTCTTCCCAGAAGGTGATATTCCTCGATTACTGGTCTCTGTAAAAACGGTGGAATCCTCATTGGAAGGTCGTCTCTGTTCTGGTGAAACTTCCCTTGAGAAACTGTCCCTTTTGGAAATCGCCTTCAGTAAATTATTCACATCTTGGTATCCATCAATTCGCTTCTTCAAATCAGTGCCAGCAATCAGGTCCAAAGTTTGCCACACGTTAATCATTTCGTCGCCACGAATTAAACACTAATTAAAGCACAAGCACAGGTGTTTCTTCCCGTGTAAGACTAGTCGAAACTTTGAATTGCTCTTTAATTTTGCGAGTTAAGGAGGCTCCGAAACAAACGTTTCGTGTGCCTCAAGTTGTGGCACAATAAAAACTCCACCGATGTAGTCGAAATTTTTGGATTGGGGGCGATAATCAAATCTAGGCGAAGGGTTCGTTTGCACCTGAATGCAATTATTTTAACACGAAATTTTTCGAAAGTTTCAGGAAATACGCGAAGAAGTTTTTACGCTAAAGGTGGAATAGGTAAGGCACGAATGCCAGATGCCAGCTAGTCAATCTGGATGAATGAGGGCTTTTCAACGTTGACACTTTGGTAGGGAAAGTAGTACGGTACCTTTGTACACGTGGTATTCATGTATAGCATATATGAGAGTGTTCTACCATAAATTTTCAGGAATAGAAGCGTCTTACACTTACGGTGATGGGTGATTATTATCATCGATGTAATAAAGTCACGAATGGCGCAATATTCACAGCGAGGAACAGCTAAGAGGTTCCAAAATAGACACTCAGATTGGAATTATTTGACCTCGCACGAACTTATGAGGCTTTAATTCATGTATATGATGTTGTAGACATACATTTTATGTCTACGTTTTATGAAATATTCATTTCATGTATGCGAATATATGTTAAAAAGGGTTGTGGGTTTTAATGGAAGA
>QYTT01084084.1:12184-30169 GCA_006980735.1 Dasypogon diadema
AATAAAAGCGGAGAGTCAGAAAAGTTTTAGAGTTCTTTCTAATAGCTGCCGTAGTTCTGTTCGTTATCGAGAGTTTAATTTTAAACATAAATTTAATTAAAAATAATTAAAAGTGTTCTTTAACTCTTAATAATTTTGATTTGCAATAAATATAATAAACAGTGAATTTAATTAATTGTATTTTTCTCGGAAAATAAAGTAAAATTTCAAAATAATGGCTAGCTATAGTTCATACAAGGATTTCTAGCTATTATACTTACATCTCTCCAAGCCCTAGGCACATGTCCTAGGGCACAACTGCATTTTGAACAGTATTGCTGTCAGCTCTTCCTAAGAAGCATTTAATTCCATAGGGGGGATGAAAGTCATCCCTTAGTTCTGAAGAAGTCTCATCTTCATTGGCTTTATCAGCAGAAATTAAACCGGAAATGTGGGTGTCCAATAAAAGAATCTGAGTTGGGTCCGGTTCTTGGTCCCTTTCATTCCCATTCCATCATTTGCTAAAGAAGATAGACACACATAAAAAACCTTGTTTTTTCGATGACATTAGAGGCAATATTTAAGTTGTTCCGTCTTGTCAAAGAAAGAAGTAAAACTGGTTGCATTTTTCGTAAGAAAATCACCCGCAAAGCAAACTGTCACGCAATGATATTTATTGCATCTTCCATCGCAAGTAATTGGATTCACAAATTTAAAGTACTACCGGACTATTAAATTGAGCTGAATAAGGAATCAGAGATCAATTAAAAGTGAGATTATTTTAATTAATTCCTGGATTATTTGCCAGACAATCCTGACAGTCCACTTTCTCAAGCTATTTGCTGGATGTTAAATATTGAAGCGTGAATTCGTTTTCCGTAAAGAAGACAAAATCAGATCGATTTGTGTATTAGCGAATTAGGAGGTCGTATTGAACATTAAAACTGAAGAAAATCAAACGAATCTTGAGACGTAACAATAAGGAAGTGTGGTATTAATCTTGGTCACATTTCCATCAGATTTCGATTGACAAACCATTTGTAATAGGAAGGCATTACTAATGTTGTTTTGATGATATAAAATATTCAAATGTGCAAAACTTTTCAGTTTGAAGAGACTTTTTGGCACCTTTCCGTATTAATTGCTATCAATGAGAATAAATCACATTCGATGGCAGTAAGCCGGAAAAAATCCAACACTTTGAACCTGGAATTTTAATCAAATCTGTGACCTACGCTTTTAAGTGCGGGAAATTGCTTTTTTATCACTGAAATCACTTTTTTATCACCCAAACGTTGAAGTTCAAAGACTGCTTTATAATGCACAGATTAAAGGTAAAGTCAGAGAATTATAATACGGATAAGTGCAAAAGGTGATGATATATGATTGGCTGAAATAACTACGAGAGAAGGTATAAATATCAACACTTTTAATAAAAAGTCAAAATGCGGCTCTAACAAGACCAAAACGCTAAATGAACCATTAGTCATTATTAATAAAGTCCCCCTGGAGTACGCTGTATGATTGCGTACGCCTATAACGTACTCCCGGCACAACTCCAGGCTTAATAGTCCAACAGAAGACATACCTTTTCTACGGTGCCTTCAGCGTACTAAAAGCAGGAGAAATTCCGAAGATGAGTGTTGCAGGCACTGAAATCTTCACTACCAGTGAAGAACCAGTCTGCCATTTCTGCGTAGACGCCAACCACTGAACCCACAGTTCGATCTGCAAGAACTGAATCGTACGCACAGGATTGTGATGGAGCAGTTTGAATATCAATATAGAGTCTTTGTAACTGGACCGATAACTTCTAGTTATCCCCGCAATCACACTCAAATCCATCCCGGGATGAGCCACTCTAACCAGATAGGATCGCTCTATGGATCGCATGTCCAAAAAGATATCCCGAAACTTGTGTGAAGTTAGAGTGCTGAACTTCAGCTTCAATCGAGTGGGAATTGAGAGAAGTGTTTCTTCAAAGTGTCGTACACTCTTCCCAGGATATAAGCAGACATCTTTATATTAATGATAATTTCGAAGTTTTTGACAATCACGCAAGTCGACAATGAACGTGTGCCCCCAATACTATACTTACCGGTGGTATATAGCCCAGCCCAATCATTTGGTTGGAGAAGGTAATAAATCATAACATCAGAGTATTTGTTAAAATACCTCTACAGCCACAGCCACACTCCTACCAGACAGAACAATACACCAAAATAGTTTTAGAGGACGAAGAAACCGCCCTCTGCACCTTCCTAGACATTGAGGCGTAGCTTTGGCAACATCACCTTCCGTGCCATGGAACTAACAGCCATTAAAAACGGCACAGAGGCCCACCCTAGCGGTATTATAATTAAGGAATATACTGCCTAGCCGAAGAGCCAACATCTAAGGTAGGAATTAAAACAACCACCATAACGATCACCAAAGGTTGCCAAAAATCGGAGTCCTGTCCTCCTTGTCGTTAGTTGTGGATCACTTCCTTCAAGTGTTGTCCAAATCTGGATTTGATGACCTGGTTATTTTTGTCAAGGGAAAGAAACATCAGGAAAATTCCGAGTATAGGTAGTCTTTGGGGCAACTTAGAAAAGAACAACAATAGACCCCTTCACAAAGAAGAGAAAACTCAATTTGGGAAAACTCAATCTAAGAACTCCTACCTTAGGAGGAACAATTATAAAATTCTCAAAAGAAGTCAAATATCTTAGCCTACGCTTGTTCGATGATTTACCTAGCACCCTCATTTATAAAGCTACTAAATAAAGGTATAGCAGTCTAATGGACATACAAAAGGTTCTTTAGTACAACTTGGGAGCTTAAGCCTGTTTAGAAGTTATAGGCGCACCTACAGAAGCCTATATAAGCATTAGAGCTGCTAATGGGCCTACATTTTCATTGCAAAACAGGAGGTCCACTATATGTGCCATCAGACTGCCAAAAATGAATCTCATATCACCGAACCACAGAGATGGCCAATATACTCTGTGAATGCGAAGCCCTATAGCCTATCAAAGCTAAGGCAACTATCATGGAAGAAGATAATGAACTCCATAAATGGGCTCAATCTTAAGAAGATGACAATAAATTAAATAGTTGGGATCGGTTACAAAAATTTTCTTCAAATCGAAGTGACACGAGGTCCGTACGATCTGATATAATAATAAAAATCGTCTCAATGTATTTATTGGTGAATCGAACTCTGTAGAACTACGAACAAGTCCTTTTCTTCATTCCAAAGTCGATTTTGGAATCTTTTAAGTATCAGATGCCTCCTAGAAGCCCACTTTGCTTTCCAAGACCGCCTGTACTGCTTGCAGTATATTGTTTCCATCTCATTGCTGGCGATTCGTTTTTAATTTGTTAATTCTAACAATCATGGAAAAATCAAAGATGCGAAAAACCTTTCGATCTTTCCATTCACAGCGTTTCTTTTAAGAATATTAGCAACATTAGCCCGTATAGGACTGCTCCATCAACAAGCCTACTGCCTAATCAAACAGGCACACAGGCAGAGCTCTCCGAACCCTCTACCAAAATATGTCAGTGTTACTCCCGCAGAATGTTCTCTCAGCCACTTCTTACGTTACGGATGCCCTCAAGGGTTGATGATACTGAGATCTCTCACTAGAACGTGAATCCTGATTGAATTAATGATATCACCGAGAAGAATCCAGAACCACGGTAATTTCATCAATATTATATTACTTGAGGGGAAAAAATATACGCGAAGCAAAAGAAAAGGCAATTCTAACTATTTGTGGTCATCAATGTCATCGACGTTAACGGAGTTAATTATTCATGAGCAACAAACGCAGAGCCTTTCTTAAACATTCGTAATATCATCATATCATTAGCTATGAAGAAGAAGAAGGTAAGAGTTGTTTTCAATCTAGTTAATTCCATTCGCCAGTATTTGTGCTATGAAAACGATTGGATAGTAAGATAACCACAAATGGACCTCCTTCCCTTATTACAGTACGCCTTCATTGGATGGTACACATTTAAAACCGAGTCTCGTATTTTTTATGTCATGAAACAATCACTTGAAAAAAATTCTATACTTAAAATTCGTATAGTTCTTAAGAAAGAAAAATAATCTGTAAATACTTGGAAGACAGGGACATAACGAAGATCACGACCCAGGTGATCTCGGTGCTCCATAAGCAAAATAATCCAAAAACCTGCTTACGCTCAACTCAAGCACCCAAGCCATTATTCTTTCGATGGAAGTCTATTTATGGTGGGACAGAACCGAAGTTTACTGCATGGATTAAAACCACGATCAGATCAGTTTAACTCCAGATCTTGTAGGTGCTAGTACGGTTCAGACTCCAACTCCAAGAGGTCGTGATTTTATTTAGTTCTAATCATTTGTGATTGGTGTGAACAGAAGTTCAGTTGTAAGGATGAAGATAGCCCTTCTAGTGATACCCGCTTTGCTATCAGCTTACAGTGATGCAAAATTAGATGAAAAGTTCGCCTGGAATCAAGTGAGCTACGCCTGGCCCTCTCCGGAAGCTGAACAAGATGCAATAAACTCGGGCAGATATATTCCGGCCAATAATCTCATTTTGGGCCTTGAAGTGTGGAGAGATAAACTTTTTGTGACAGTTCCAAGGTACGATAAAATAATGATTTTGTTTACATTAACTTAAGGAAGGATGATACCTGTGGTTGGCAGGCAGAACCCGCTAATTAAATTCATATTCGGACAGTAATCACTGGACAGGTTCTTTGGTTCAGTTGTTCAACGGAAAGGTCAAGTATGGAGCGCATACGAAAAGTAATCGCATTAACGGCGATTGTTTGTGACTGGAAAATCATTCTTGGTTTAATGATTCCCAGATATCACCGCCACCGGTCGTTATTATAATACAACCATCGCCCACTTAATTCTAAATCGTGTCGTGACTGCCGTACGTAATAATTCTGGTTCACATATTCAGTTTTCGATGTCTGGGAAATCCGATGAATTTTAAATTTTAAACCGCGGACTTTGATTCGTGGCAATTAGCAGAGGTGATAGCGTTTTCTATTCGTGATCCATTTGATTTCTACCTTGCACATTTTTGCACATTTTTCTTCACAAACACAATTGGCTCACGTTCAGGAAATTTTGTAAAAGCAATAGGAGACTCTACTTCTTTTTGGTATTTTCTTGATCATTAGGTACAAAGGAAACTCCACTTAGCGGTTACACAATATCTAAGGTTCTTTATTTAGCGCCAATAATGCAGAAAAGGTAAATTGTAGCACAGGTTTGATAAATGGCTTAACTTGTGGAACAAAGCCATAAATGAACGGAATGTTCATTGACTGTCACTATTACCTTGGGTTATTAATTAAGACCTCAAGTTTTAGTCTGAAGAAATGTTTTTTAATTGAATATTGTCAAGCAGGAATAGGGAAAACCTGTAACACAGGTAAATTCGTGTTAACCAGAAATATTTTAGCCACTGCAGTGGCACAGATCAATGCAAATGAGTGGTGTTCGCGTATATATTGAAATGTGCTGAGAAAATGTAGAGGTCTTCAAGTGGAGCCCTGAGAGTTGTCAGTGAAGGGCCATTTCACTGTTTCACATATTAATGTCAGTCAAAATTTCAATATTTTCGAAAAACTAAAATATATTTTTAAAACTCGTTTGGAACATGACATGAAATCAAAGAGAGAATAAAATACTTCGATTTAATATTAAGGTGTGGGGTGGTTTTAAGTTTCTTATAAATCCTAAGCTATTGAAGTTAATTTTACCACTTCACATGTCCAAGATCTTAATTTCTACGTGATTAATTCATTCCTCGGTCCTCTTATGACCAATCGGGATCACTATGTCACCTGTAGAATTTAGCTTGTAAGAAATGTTTTTGATTTAATTATTTCAAGAATTTAAAAACAAGGAGATTGTAGGTTATAGTAAAAATGATATGTGTTTTATATCCATGCCCAAAATTCGGTGTGGTGTTAGGATATTGTGATTATCATTTCAGAAAATGTGGTTTTAAGAAAAACGCGTTTGTTTTTTTCAAAGTATTATCGAAAAGAAAATTTATCTCGATCAACTATTACAGGATCATAGAGAAGACTTTCCTCTTCTTCGTAAGCTGAACCCCTCATATATAAATTAAATTTAATTATGAGCTGTCCTGAAATTGTTAACAAAACAGCTGAGTGAGAACTCCCATCATCTTCAATACACTCTTATATTCATTATTAAATTAAACTGCAGCAATAGTGGTATAGTTCCAATAACTTTTGCTCCCGAGCAATGGTGTTTTGCCAGAGAGTTGAATTGCAGCTTTCATTACAATTTGAGATATGTCCTTGAAGAGAACAGTGTCTTCTGTCATTCTGTCACAGCGGACACAACAAGTGAAGGTATATGATCCTTTTTATACAACGTCTAACGTGGATTCTATAGTGTCCAATTCTCAGAACATTGCCTACCTAATGTTGTCGAAAATTCCTCTATAAATCACTAAACCATTTGGCTTGGTTGAAGATTGTACCTGCAGCCCAAACGACAATTTGTGCCGAATTTATCAGTGAGCGATAGATAAAGAAAATTTGGCTTAGATACGGTTTCTATTACGTGGGATATTAAGATTCTAATTCGCTTGGAAAAAGTGAAAACTTGCCACATTTTGGCCCTCCTTCAGATTGACCTTTGCACCCGTGCATAGCCCATCCTGTTGAAGAACAGTATCAGCTGATGAAAAGCCTGACCTCTCATTACGAAAATAACCGACCGTAAATGTAACATAAGAGGCCTTACAGTGGTATATGCCAGAGTAACTGAATATAACGACCGACGAAGATTTAGAGAACCTTCATTTAGAGAAACGAATGCCTCCCGGCTGGTACTAAAAAGCCCTGGCAGAGACCTTAGTCTATTTTAACTGACCTATTCATATGGAGTGGAACGGACAGAGATGCATCTGAAATGGGAATGACGACCTGTCGGCCTGAAGCACAATGTGTAGTCGCAGCAAACGTAACAGTAGAACAAACTTCCAGAAGAGCAGACGGGACTATTCTGTTGCTTTATACCCCTGATATCCGAAGCAATGGCATTGATCAGTTTAGAATCAGTGGAAATTGATGAAGTCCACGTTCCCAGTTTGCCTCTGACCTTGCTCACACTTCTCTTGATATCTAATTAGTACCTTTCTGTGAAATCACAAATAACGGAGAGAGTAGAAAAGGACCTAGAACAGATCCTTAAGAGATCTCATAATATTGATACTATATATGCAGGACCAGTGGAATTCAACTGAATCCAAAAAGCTCATATTTGACTCTATAATCAACATACTAGAAATAGCAACTAAATACTCCAAAACTGATGTTTTCATGCCTCAGATTTTTAACTCTCAAGGACATGTTCCATGAAACCACAATTATAATTCTTTTACTTGGAAATTATCCTACGATATGATAAGTAGGTCACGTTTGGTAATCCCAGAATCACAAAGGTAATAAAATGAATTTAAAATAATAATAAACCGAAAATGGTAAATCCTTTTTTTTGTTCAATTCGACCTAACTTTACAAAAAAAGTCGAGCTTTTCTCTCTGCAAAGGGGAAAAACCGTGAAAAATGCTAATTAAATTGATAGTGGTCAAACAAGTGTGGTCATCATAATCCAATCAATTCTATATTTAAATTTATTCCACTTTCCGATAAAATTTTATTGTTTTCATGCTTAACATTTGCAAATTAAAGTGCTAATGGTGCTAATGATTCCGGATGCATCACATTAGAATTTCGGGGAGATTATTTCCAGATTTATCGGGTTGTTAGTTTGAATGCATCTAAACAGGTATCTTTCAAAAATAATATCTATAATACCATCAGATACTCGAGATGATGTAATCAGCAATCACATGATGAACCGGTATATCCCCAAAGTTGCTCCAAAGACGCATATTGCATATTTCTTAAAATTCGATTGCTTTTATACATTAAAATTACCTGGAACTCATCAGTGCAATTAACATAATATTCGTAAACAAATAACACTTTTTCCTCGGTTGTGACTTGTGTGAAGCAAAACCTCAACCTCCATGGCGAATGTTGCGATTTTTTCTTTTTCCTTCCACGAAATTTTTAAGAAATACAAAAATCAACAAAATCAATTCGCAGACAAAAATAAAGTTTGCTTGCGATAATCTCTGGCTAATTTAATTATATATTTTTTTCTTTCAAACAGGTGGAAAGCAGGTGTTGCTTCTTCTCTGAATTACATCCAGCTAGAAACCGATGAAAAATCACCAGCACTTCGGCCCTATCCAAATTGGGAAGCCAACATTCTACCGATTGAAGTTGATAATTCACCACCTGTCGAAACAACAGGTGAGTAGGCAATTTAATCCCGAAAACTTGTCAGATAAAAGCGGAATAGTTGAGAAGCTTGGTGTTAACCAAAAAGTGATGGCTTAGTGTTGCCAAAAGCTCTCTATTGATAAGGATCCATCCGCTTCTGGGGGAGAATATATGTAATGCTTCTGAGGGTGGAAATTATTGCCTTGCAGGTGTATTGATTTTCAATTTTACCTTAATTGAAATGCAATTACACGAACCCCAGTTGAAGGGAGTTGGTGGCAGTATTTTTTTCAGTATTTTCGCTGGAGTAGCACAAAAGCAATTCTCCTGCAATTGCACTTCGACTGCGACTGCAAGAGGAGCAATTCAATTCATGCCACTATTTTTTTTTTAAGGAGGACGTGCTGATGCTCAAAAGCCAGCCAAAGTTGGAAATGGTCTGAAGGACGATTCCATGATTATATCAACGTTCCGAGTGCAAGCGGATGTTTGCGACAGACTCTGGGTTATGGACACCGGACTAGCAGATATCCTTGGAAAACCGAATCAAATCGCTCCACCAGCCATCGCAATATTCGATCTGAAAACAGACCGCCTCATCAGGAGATTCCCTCTGCCGGAGTCGAACGTTAAGGAGGACAGCTTCTTCGCAAACATTGTAAGTTTCAGTAAATATCTACTTTATTTTTTTTATGCTAAAGTGAACTATCATCCCCAGGTAGTGGACACTTCAAAAGAAGATTGTGAAAACGCTTTTGCATACATTCCTGACTTGGGAGCATATGGAGTGGTCGTTTACTCCTTTAAGGACAACTCATCTTGGCGTGTAAAACACAATTTCTTCCATTTTGACCCGCTGAGCGGCGATTATAATGTGGGTGGAGTTAACTTCCAGTGGACAGATGGTGTTTTTGCACTAGCAGTTGGTTATCAAAAAAATGATGGTACCAAAGATGTCTACTTCCACGCACTTTCCAGCACAAAAGAATTTTCCGTACCAAATAAAATCCTTCAAAATGAAACCCTTGCAACCAGTCCAGATGTATACTACACCTTCCGATTGATAGGAGATCGTGGAGTAAGTGGTCAATCCTCATCTGAAGTGTTTGACCCAGAGACAGGAGTAATTTTTTATACACAAGTGAATAAAGATGCTATAGGCTGCTGGAATACAAACAAACCATACGTCCCAGATACCCAGGGTCTTGTTGATTCAGACAGTGTTGCTTTGGAATTTCCTAATGACCTTAAAGTGGATGATGGAGGAAACCTATGGGTGCTTTCAGATAGATTGCCCGCCTTTATCTACAAATCTCTTAATCCCCAGGAGATTAATTATAGAATTTTAGTTGGCAAAACTAAGGAATTAATTCGGGGCACACCATGTGAGAATTATTAGATTTAGTTTTAGCTGTAAGATTTACTTTACATTTTTTTTGTTACATTTTGCTCAATAAATCTTTTCCCTCAAAGTTCGTAGCATTATTCCCATGGATTTTCAGAGAAGACTAACCCAACTCTATTTGATTAGGCCTCTGTACCTTTGATATAAATTTAATTCAAAGAATATTCTACGAAAATAAATTTGTAAATATTAAATCTAACGTTTCATCTTTGCAGGGAGTCAAAACCGGCCCAAAAAGGAATCCCATTTTGCTAGTAAAAAAAGAGATTATGCACTGGCACTCAGTGTATTTACTGGAACTGGTATTTTCTGCTATTTGCTCTAATCCCGAAAGCCCAAAACTATAAATAGCTTATTCAGCTCCTCCACCCATTCATAGTAACCTTGCACATAAATAAAATATTTTTAAAGAAACCGTCTACATTTTACCTATTCATACCTCCTGAAAAGTAGACGGAAAACCGTTCTAATTTGTCAATCTAAGCCAATCGCAGGGAAACGCCGAGGCTGAGCGGAGGAAGCCTACGGAAAGGAAGCGTAAGGGTAAGACGATAAGTTTTGGTAACGTGCTGAGGGACGGACAACCTACCTATGTGGTCATGGGTATGGCTGACGTTTGGCATGAGTGTGGACTGGGCGGAGAACAGTTCACAATGTTTACGTCTACCAAGTGGTTTCGCCTTGTTCAGCTGCAACAATTAGCAACCTTCAAGAAGGCGCTACTAGATACATTTCCGAATGATGTCCTGACCCCAATATCACGGGTGTTAACTTGGAGAACAAGATAATCGTACTTAGGTGCACAAACCAAAAATCTAAGGTGGAGTCAATTTAACGTGATGCCAGACGGAAGAATGTTTGATGTTACCCTATGTAATAGGATCTTTCCACCATAGACAGGCAGATTGGAGGATATTGGTTCAGGTATTCCTGTCTGATCATAGAGCCATTCAATCTGCGGTAAAAAATTGATCCAGAAGAAGAGAGGGAAGGGAACTTGTAAGGATTCTTCGGAACGCGGATATGGCGAAGTGCGTCAAAGTGTTGAAGGAGGAATTTGAGAGAAAAGGTGAGAAAAACACCTAAGACCATAAAAAGTGCAGAGACACAACTGGAGGTAATAACATCAGCTATTAACGACTCATTTTGGGAGTCGTACTCTCCTACTTCAATTGACGATCAGGATCTCACTCCTGCAGAATAAGAAACTGGACAGCCTTATGAAGGGAGTGAGAAGAGCCTTTAACCACGTTATGAGGAGTAATGAACTGTAAGCGTGGGAGAACTATAAAGCGAAAAAGAAAAAAACTGAAAATAACCCTTTGGTGATGAAAAAGGACACATTGAGAAATTTCTGCTCGAACATGGAAACAATCTTAGAAGTTAGCAGACTGCTGAAGATAGTCACTAAAGACCCTGTTAAGGAAGTTGGACATGTTCGAGTCAGGATAGGAAAAATAGCGGAGGTATTAAGGGGATTCTAATGAAGGCGCACTTTCCAGAAGACTATGTGTCGGAGGAATCAAAGGCCGATCATGACTACAAGATCAAATTAAAAACTAGGAATGTGACGGAAAGGATGGTATCTTTGGATGTAGAGTTCACAAAGTGGACACCGTTTTCGGAGTTGTTCTCTTATTAGGAAAAGCGCAAAGAGCGACTAATAACATACAAACCTATAAGCGTAACTTAGAATTTTCTCTGCTCAAAGGAAAAGGAGAACCATGAAAAGTGTATTTTCCTATACAGCCTCCGTGGAAATCGATTCTATAATAGATTAACCTGGGCAACTTGTTGACGGAGATGGTTTGGCGGAATATTGTCGAGGTTATTACACTCGTCTATATTCCAGACTGATGTCGCCAACATCTTCATTTCCAGATGAATTCTTCGACATCAGAGGAAAGGAGTGACACCCTCTACCGAGTTTTCACACTGGAGAAGATGACTTATATTTCGCCTGGTTATAATGGCATGACGCCAAATTTCTTCACAGGTTTCAAATATCCTTTGATTTTTATTCTCCTGGAGGTTTTAAATTCGGCAGTATCGACCAGAGAAAATCTTTCGCTCTCGTTGTAGATCTGTTCTCGGCTTTATTCCAAAGAAGATTGACCTGCAAAGAATGGGGAAATGTTGACATGTAAACCTGTGTAATGTGGACTATAAAATTCTCTGTAAAGAACTGGAGAAAATACTCAGCTTAGTTATTGCTTCGGTAATACACTGGGATCAATCCTACTGCACACCTGGGGATATCTTTAATAATATTGTGATAGCAAAGAATTTCTTTGCTTACCATGAACGCACAGGAGCGGAAATGGTCATGATCTCGTTGCGTCGAAGAAAGGCTTTCAATAGTGTGATTTGGACGTGATTGCTAGAATAACTAGTGGAGTAATCCCCAGTTATCCATCCAATTACAAGGATTCTGATGTGGTATTCAAACTGATACTCTATTCGTTCCATAGGTACTTTTCCTGTCCGGTACTGGTTGATCTCAAGGATCTTATGGGATAGCTGGTCTTTCCATCATTCAATATCACTAGGACATCTTTTCTGCCGGGGAAAGGATCTGGGAAGGCCTGAGCTACTTGGTCAATTTTGTACAGATGCTTGGCAAGTCTACGATTTACCTCTACTTCTTCATACTGGAAAAGCAGATATTCAAATTCAAATTACGTTTATTTAAACTCTACACTTGTAATTGTGTCTTATTTTATATCAAGGCGTAGATGCTCTTATAAACTTATAAGTAAAAAACAGAAAACAATAGAGACTAATTAACTATTACAACATTAAAACCAGTTGACCTTGAAAAAACAACCTCTTTAAAATGGCAACTAAAATGCCTGCCATTTTCCAAGTTGCAATGTTGAGAATATCTGGAAATAACCCTTGTCTCAGCTAAGCCAAGACGTATTTCTAGCCAAGTAGGCTTATTCGAAGCCAAGCGAAACTTGCTTAAAAGCTTCACCAAATATACTTAAGAAGTGAACTTTGTGTTTTTATATTTCGGTCAATCGTCAACCGGTGCCATGAAATAATGGAAATAAATCCTCGCTGTACTTCTCTCTTATTATTTATTAATAATACCTAACTGGAATTATAATAAATATATAAATATAATAAAACACCGGTCATTACATTTCATTATGTCTATTTGCTGAGAATGTGTAAAACCTTAGTACCCTAGATATCACTGCGAATCCTAGACGAGAAATATGGCACATTTTGTTTTCCTTTCTGGGAGGAGTGTAGGGAGCTTCCCGTTGGCTTATTCTACCCCGTTTTATGATATTTTCCTATTCAAGATTTCCCGCATGACCAACAAGTACTTTCTTTATGATGTGGTGGGCTACTATCTTCTCCATAGTTTTCAACACGGATATGGCTTGGATTGAGTCATCAGCGCCCCCCTCCCCCTCCCCCGATTTATTATTAATATTACCCCCACATTTCTCCACACTTTTTGATTATAACCGAGGGCTTCACTGGCTCTAAGAATTTTTGTATGCATTCATGTTAGCTCCTTCACGTCTTGTTGTGAAAGTGCTGAAAATCTTCCACCTAGAATCTGAATATCCGAGTACTCAAGCAATCAGTCACTACAAGGCCCGAGTTTGAGAAAAGGAGTACTGAGTCCTCGGATAATCAAGTACTCAAGTCCTCGTACTCAAATACTTGAAAGTTCAGATGCTTAAGTAATGAATGTCTTGGAATTAACCATCCGTGATTAAGAAAAGAAGTACATAAGAACATGAATATTTTAACAAAAATATTTTGGAGGTTTGTAAGTATCTGAGAATGAAGCTTACTCATACTCGGTCCAAAAAGTAATGAATACTCAAGTACTCAAACTATAAGTACTGAAATGCCCAATTAACTGAGTAGAATTGCAAGCGCTAATTCCATCTTTTCCCTTACACTTTGAATATGCCAACACTTCATTTTATTCCTCTCTCTAAAGAATGTTCCATATAGAGACCACAAGCATTATCCTCAATTTTTCCGCTGAGAAAATAGGTGACTATTAACCTACGAGGATCATCATAGCCCCGTACTTAATATTTTGATGGTGGCACGTCCCTTGAGCGTTAGAAATCGAACTCATTTGGAAGAGGGTCCCATTTAGAAAACAGGGTAGAGTCTTCCCACGAGAATAACAACATCAACATCAGCCGAGAAAAGAATGATATGGCCAAACGGACAACAATACATCAGAATTTCAAGGAGGCCGTAAGGCAAATACTCGCATGAGTGAGTATAAAACACAGAGAACCGTGGAAGAGCGGATAAGGTAGGAAGCAAACGAGAGAAGGAGATCAAGTCGGCGACAAATATAAGGCAGGGATTTCACGCCAGATCCAATACGGAGACTTAACATTTAGAACCCCAGCATTCAAAATCCTCGATAAATTGGTAGCCCACTTAAGTATCTTCCGATTATTAACCTGTAGTGACTTTTGGCTCGGAAGCACAGGTTTTAACAAAAGATAGTGTGCTTGGAGCCTTTTAGCAAAGGTTCCGAAATTTGACGGAGATTGATCGATGAGGTCTTTGGTATTTCCAATATTACTTCAATTTAACTTTATTAAATCTAAGCTAAAATGGCATAGAATTCCGAATTTCCCAATAATTTTCACCAATACAACCAAATATGGTTCTTGAAGGTTCCTTGAGGACCGGAAGGCATCGTTTGTGGCATTATAAGTTCCTGATTAGCAGAAGTAGATATGAAATCGCATATTTGGAGGGTCAAGAATTCTTGCAGGTTTATATGTCTTTACATAATCTTATTCTATTTATATTTTTGAAAAATTAATTCCCTTGCACTTTGGCAGCAACGGGTAGTCAGTATTCATTTGAAAGCCATGCACAACTTGCAATATAACTTGCGAAAGTGTTCACTAAATTTTTCAGTTTACGTCCTACTACTAATTACTTTACCATGAATAAGAAATTAAATGTTGAGATCTATAACAGGATCAGAAACAATGGTTTGTATTTTTTGTATTATTTCAACCTGTTTAGCTTAAAATAGCGCTGTGACCTCCGCAAACAGAATTTTAAATTTTAATACTTCAGCTCAACTCTTCTGATAGTATCTCTGCTGGGAAACTAATTGATAATTACTCTTTTCGGCCACAACCACATACATTCAAATTCATTCCTACTTTGATGAATACTGAGAAACTCTGCAACATTTAGATACCTTTAAACCTTCCAATGTGGAATCATAGATTCGCTATCCTCTGAACCCAGTGCGATTCAAATTGTCTTGTTCAAAATTTAACCAGTTCACTGTATTAATTTATCAACAACTGCCAATGATTGATATATCATTAAAGCATCATAGAAAACCGAAGCGAAATTGTTAATACCTCTAATAGCCGGAGGTTCAAAGATTTTTTTACCATCACGACTCGACTGGGTGAAGGTATGACTTTGACGAATAGTTCACAAGTACCAACAGCACTCTTGTTGGTCCGTTTTAATATCTTTTATCTTAAGATTCCGCGCTGTAAATGTTACACCATGAGCACTTACATTGTACTGAGTAATTTATGTGCCCATTGCTGTTTAGTTTCCGGTCTCAAATGAGTATTTCGTTGGGAAAATAGAAAGGCATGCAAGAAAAGTAATCATCGAAAAATATTAAGAAAACGACGACGAAAATTACTGAGATATTGTTCTACCGTCGAGGAGATGGTAATGGCGATTTTTGCACTTATATTTGTTGCATACTTAGAAAATTGCTGTGGAATTAACACTTTCAAGGTCACTTTTAAATTGCTATAAATTATGGCCTCGCAAATGAATTGCTCACGCCTTAAGTAGTAAAAAGTTGAAACGTTGAATATATTTACGAGAGGCACGCATAAAATCTGCGAGTTTTATTGATTGTATCTTTTATTGAAAGTTCGATATTACGTTAATGCTCTAAACCCACGATTTCTAAAGCCAAGAAATGTTTTCTCTTAGAGTGTAAGCACCACAGCTGAAAATTTCACAAAAACAATCTCAAAGATAGCCTTGAATGGATCCTGTTTCTAAGTGGAATCTAATTAAATATAAGAACATACAATTTACCATAAATCATTATTAATTTGGCGAACTTTATGTGGCGCAGGTGACTTTAAAGGCTTAATTACTGCCCTTGAGATGTTAGTGTCTAAATCGTTCCAGTTGATCGAGATCATTTGTTATCTTTTTATGAATTCGGCAAAAACTAAGAGCCAACACAATTGTATGCAGTTTAGAAAATTGAATATTTTTAAGTACTAAACAAATGCAGGATCTGCTAGGAAATAATTCGTTTTGTGTCCAAATTTTAGCCACCATTCTTCCAAGTTCTTACTACGTTTGTCCTTGTTTTTACACATTTAATTCGGGGCCTCGGGGGTATTTTATTGTTTTTGTCCATTTTTGCGTTATTTTTACCCATTTCTCTTTGTTTTTACCTATATTACTCGTTGTTTTCACCTCACTTTGTGTTGTTTTTTTCATTTTTTTACGACATCTTCATCTCCTTTTACGTCGTTTTGACACCTTTTTTCATCGTTGTTGACGGATTTTTTCGTAGGTCTGCTTGTTTCGCTATATACGCCCCTTTTTAGCTCCTCTTAGTTCCTCTCTTTTTGTTGCTTTTGACCTATGGTTTTCGTTTTTGGTGCATTTTTTCGCTGTTTGGCTCCTGTTTTTGTTGTCTTTAGCACCTCCTGTTTCATTGTCCTTGGCCCTCATCTTTTTTTCTGTTTTTAGCCCCTCTATTTCACTATGAAAGCAGAGTGCCCCCAAATTCTTTCGTTATTTTGACGCCTCTTTTTGTTTTTTTAACATTCTTCTTTGTTTTTGTTCTTCGAGTTTTATAGCCCCTTTTTTCGTTTTTTTACCCATTTCTTGAAGTTTTGACCACATTTCTTATTTTTAATTCCTCGTTCTTTTTTTCATTCTTTTTCCTTATTCTTAATTTTCCTTATTTTTAACTATTTTGTTATTTTAGACTCCTTTTTCTTATCTTTATTTTTTTTCTTATACTCTACAACTTTTGTTTTCCTTTTTTTAATTTTTATTCCTTTTTGCACATTTTTGGCTCTGCCTTTTGGTTATTTTAACTTTTCTTTTTACTTGTCGACCTTATCATCTTAGTTACGGGCCTCTTCTTCTTATTTATGACCCTTATTTGTGCCTTATTTTTTTTTTATTTTCAATCCCTTTCCTTATTTTCCCGTCATATTTCTATTTTCCATTCCTGATTTTGATATTTTTTAGCACGTTCTCTCTAATATTATCTTCTTGCTAATATTAATGCTTGTTCTTGTTTTAGATTATATTTATTACTTCTTTGTTACATCATCTTTCCTCCATTTTATCATATAGTTTTTCGTCCTTTTTATACTCTGTAATTTTATTGTCATTTTCACAATTTTTGATTCCTTTACTAATAACCCTTTTCTCTTTCCTTTTTATTCCACTATCTTATTTATTTTTGATGCTCTTATTTTTTTTATTCTTGTTGTTGTTTTTGCTTCTCGACTACTAACGAAGCTTAGAAATATGTGCTCAGGCAGGAAAACTCAGTTAAACTTATCCTTGATAACAATTAAATTGTATTCAGTCATTAATTTTTCCTGCCCTCTTTATAAGGCGCGAGAAGCCTTGATACGCCAAGACCTTATCAGGTATTTAGACACTTGAGCATGGGAACTACTTGCAAAAAATGTTGACTATTGCATCCAGATTTTCTTTCTTGCGTTAAAGAACTGGAATATCGTTGTTGTAACATTTCTCCTCAATTATTAATTTAATGCAACCCTTACACTTATAGTCAGCGTCAGGAAACGAGTCTCCTATTTACATTTGTAGAGGGAATTTTCAAAAATTCAGTTAGGCACAGTGTGGTGAATATACTATATTTGTCTGAACGTATTAATCTAAAAGACCTTAGTGGGGATTTTGTTCTAAGGATAAATGGTAAGATCTTTTAAGTTACTTACCTCAGTTCCTCAGTCCTTTGAACGTAAACCAGTTGTTTTTCCACACCATAGAAGCTAGGAAGCTGGAAATAGATATCGACAACCACCCGATCCACCTTGCGACTCTAAAATGTACTCCCATTCCACTACAAGAAGAATCATTAGTGCTGAGATTCAACAGTCCTACGAAACCTTCTACGATCACAATAACGAGTGCTCGAATTTATTCTAGTTCAAAAACATCGTTAGCGTTAAGTTACCTCCGTATCTGATCGTATTTATCCGTTAAAG
>QYTT01084085.1:0-25034 GCA_006980735.1 Dasypogon diadema
TCAATCATTTATTCTTTTTTCCTCTGTTGTTAATCAATTGACATTACTATTAGGATAACGATATATTTTCTATATCAAATATCCACAGATTCTCCTTAATCCTTTCTAACAATGTATTAACAGCCCACAAGCTACTGTTTTTTAGTTAGTGCTTCCTACTTCGATTGGAGCAGTGCAGGGCAAAATTCTAGATATCACCGAAATCGTAAGAAGGATATATGGTAACGATATACGAGTGAATGATAGTAGGTTTAATTGCGATTTTTCATTGTAGTAACAAAGTTGATTCAGAGAATGATAAAACCTGCTTATATCAAGGTTTTTTCATTGGCTGTACTAACTTTGCCAATACGTATATACGATCTATTTAAAGATCTGAGAAAACTATTAAAAATATTTTTGGCTTAGCATATTAAAATGAAAAGACACAAATTTAGTATAGAGTAAACCTACCTAATTTCCGCCTGCCTTGAGCAGGTGTAAGCAATTAAGTTCAAATTTAAATATTTCATCATATACAGGGTTGTTTGCGCCCTATTAAAGACTGTTAAAATTTAGAACGTATATCCCACTTAAGAATAATTTCCCCATTTTTTGTATTATGAAATAAGGTAACTATATCACTAAATTAGGTAAGTTTGCCCCATATAGAATCAGTGTTTAGTAAAAACTTTGAAAAAGCAAAGGAATGAATATCATATAGAATATAGGGTACTCCGAAACTATACCGTCAACATACACTACTGGAAATAAATATTACATCAGTTGCCATTTTAAAGACAGTGACGGATGATAAGAAAATTTGGCTTAATATATGGTATCCCAAAAATGTTTATTAATACTAAAGAAGAAGAAGAAGAAAGGGTTATAAATAATTCCGTCCAACTCTGAGGAGGAAAGCTTTCTTACTATTTTGAAATCAAACTCGTAGGGTGCTAGTCAAAAAACTGATAGGTTTTTTTTTAAAAAAACAAAAGGTCGCTAGAAATCTTAACTAGACTTACTTTGAAAGCAGTTAAAAATACATATGAGGGTTGCTATTTATGTATCTGAAATTGGCAACAATAATGTTGCTAAGCGCCATCTGATATATCCATAATGAAGTGTGCTATTTTTAAAGGTACACATATTCAGAAAGTTTTGTCATATGGACGCTACGTGTGTTATTTACAGTGATTTGAAAATTTCATCTCAGTCAATAAATGGAATTATCTGCTGACAATTTTTGGTGCGATGATTTACTACGACTTTTGACGTGGATTATCTCAACAACACTTCTGGCTTTTGGCGATCTAAAACCACTGTATATCACTGGTTTAGTGAATTCAATCGTGGCCGTCGTTCGCTCACGGACGATTTTAAGATTGAGGCATCCCTGGGCATTAGTGTGACAAGTATACACAAGATTTTACATGAAAATTTAGTCGTGAAAAAGATTTGTTCGCGTTGGATTCCGCTTAATTCGACAATTGCTCAAAAAAAAATCTTGTGTAGATTGGTGCAAAAAAACTCTCAACAAGTACAATAGTGGTGCATCAGAGAGCATGTATAACAACTGCACAGGTGACGGGTCTTAGATCTATGCATATGAATCCGAAAGTAAACAGCCGTCGAATATATAGGTCTTCCAAGATGCTCCAAACCCAACAAAAGTTGTTCGCGCAAGAAGCAATTCGAAGCAAACGGTTCCCTGCTTTTTTGGGATAAATAGACATATGGCTACAGCGCCACTATAGAAGATCGTAGGACGGTCAATTCTGAATGGTACTCAGCTATTTGTTTGCCAAAAATGTTTGAAGAAATAAGAAAAATCAACCAGCCACGCAGGATCATTTTTCACCATGAGAATGCGAGCTCTCACACATCAGTCCAAACAACTCAATATTGATCCGGTGAAAACATCGAATTTATGGATCATCCGCCGTATGTTCCTAATTTGGCACCCAATGACTTCTTTTTGTTCCCGTACGTCAAGAATAAAATAAGTGGTCAACAACTTCCGACGTCAGAAGGAGCGGTTGATGCGTTCAAAATGCATATTTTGGAGTAACCTCAATCGGAATTAAAAAAGTGCTATGAAAATTGGTTCATATATACAAAAGTTTATTGATCATCGCGAAGAATATTTTGGAAAACAATAAAACCATTTTCAATGATAAATATTTGTTTTTATTTAGTATTCCCGATACATAAATAGCAACATCCATATATTGTTGTTATATACTTTTTTCACAATTGGAATGTACTCTATCACTTCCTTTAATTTTGATATTTATTTATTAAAGAACAAGTAATGTAATCATAACTTCCACTACTTTATTATTTTTAGAATAAATTGTGAAAACACAAAATTGATGCATAAAACTTTTGGGAATTTTGTTTCTTTAACAATTGACCACATTTATAACATCTATTCTTAAGTAAAAATTAAAAAAAAATCATTTATGCGTAATTAAAGGTTAGATTAAAGCGTTCTGGAGAATAATCGCAATTCAAAAAGTATTACTAAATTAAAAGAATGAAGAACAAAACATGCTTCAACATGGAAAACCTTTAAAAAGTGTGCAATACATGTACAAAAAAGAAGTTCATACATGAAGATTTCTTGCACAACTGCAAACTAAAGTAAAGTGGAATAATGTAAAGAAATTCCAATTTTGGTGTATCATCAGAAGGGTTAATAAAATCATTATATCATTGAATTTTGTTTTTATAATCCTCTTTGTCATTGAAAAATTATTTGTTGCCTTTACTTAAATGAAGATGTTCTCATTTCCACAGTATTTATGAGATGTTAAACACCTTCATGTTGAAATATTATTAAAAATTATGAAAATACTTGATCACAACTTAATTTACTTTCACTTTGGCTGCCAGGAGCTATTTTGTTAATTTAGAACATATCTAGTTCGTAATCGAAATATTATTTCAAAGAGACCTAAGAGACTCCAAATTAATATTCGTGATATTAGAATATGCGCATAAATCTCACAGTTAATTACAACCATTATTATTTATCTGCATAGTTTGTAACAACCATTAAACTAGTTGATACTGAAAAACATATTCGTTATTGAGGAAAATATACATTGCAGAATATATAAACATGCATTAAAAATTACTACAGTAACACCTTGAAACTTATATAAAAAAATATTGAAAAGTGCCTTAATAAATACTGCAGTAAGACTATATTTCATGATATAAAATTTTGTCTTCGGAAAGATTAATGGTCAAAATATGAATACCCTGAATTAAATTTAATAAAACTTCAAAGGCAAATAATTGCATATATTATTAATTAGACAAATCAAGGTCATTTACTAATTTATGTTGTATGAAACAAAGTCGTCTTTGTAATAAATTATACTTGTGAAAGTTTGTCTTTTGTTGAATAGCATGCAGTGTTATATATATGCAAATTAATACGTAACTCACCTTGAAAAGAATTCCTAGCACCACAGTCGTGTTTGTAAATTTAATTGAAATCGTTAATTTAATTTAAAATAAATGAAAGTTTGTTTATTAAATTTGTGTCATTTAATTACAATACATTAAAATAAATTTAATTTATTTTGGTATTAAATGAAATAATTTTTTTATCATCAGTAATTCAGTATTGAATAGAATTGCCATTGGCAAAAGACGAAAGAATCTAAATCGTTGGTACTAACTACAGTGACTGTGATTGATGTATGTATTCTTTTTACAGTATACTGGATTGAATATGATTTAGTAATTAGTGAAACTTCGTTTTCAGCAGTAAATTTTCTCCAATACCTATCACTTTTTGCTAAGTCCTAAAAACTGAATTTTCGCTAATTGACGTAAATTTGTGTCACCGCACCAAATTGATATTGAGGACACAAATTTATTAAAATTTTACCAAAGCTTCGTTGAGAACTAATTGAAATAGAAATTTATTAGTTGGTCATTGTGAGAAGCAAGGGAAGTTCTTTCTGAAGAACAATTTAAAATATTTCACATTTTTAATTAATAATAAATCGCTCAGTTATTTTTAGAATTTATTGATTTTTTTTTGTATTTGTAAAATAGTAATGTGGGATTCAGTGATTGTGTCAATAAAACATCGTTTGATGCTTTTTAATTATTTTTATATATTATTCTCATTTATTATTATATTTTAATTATTTTGAGATACGAGCTTGAAAACATAAGTGAATTTCTTAACCAAAGTATCAGGTATTAAGATACTCCCCTTCGTGAGATGAAAATATGATGCCTTAGAAGTACAATAGTGGTCTTAACTTAAATTTAAATTCTCCTGAGATACGTTTTTATTTGAGAAAACCCTCGAAATAATAGCTATATATTTTTAATTTGAAATAAAAACAGAACGGTATATGATATTATTGAGATTTTCTTTTTATTTTAAATATTGGTTCATTACATTTTTATTTAAAAATAATTTGATGTAAATAACAGCCTTTGGATTTTTTTAAATTCGACTCTATAACATCAATTTTAGACCACATTTCACCAATGACGCGAATAATGTTGATTTTAAGGTCACTGAGTATTCGTGGTTTATTGAAGTAAACCAAAAATTTCACATAACCTCAGGGAAAAAAGTCCAATGGAGTAATATCACATGGTCTTGATGGCCAGATAACATCGGCATTTCCTGAGATTATACGGCCACTGAACTTTTCTCTCAATAAATTGATTCTCTCACAAAATGTACATCATGTTGCATGATATTGTTGAAACCCCAGACCGTCTAGATCCAAATCATCTAATTCATGGCAAAAAAAATCAGTAATCATATTTCTGTAGCATTCTCCATAGACAGTAACTGCATTGCGATTTTCGTTTTCAGACCATAAACTATACCAAATTGTTAATTTTTGTGGGTATAAAGGTATTTCAAGAAAAGCATATAGGTTTTCTTCAATCCAAATAGGACTACTTTGCTTATTTACGAAGTCATTTAATCTTGAAATGCAAATCATAATGAAAAGTATTCCACCTAGTGCCATAAGAAAGTCCAAGTTCTTGAGAACGTCGTGTAATTGATTGTTCTTGATTTTAATTCACACTTTGGTTCAGCAATATATGTTTGCCTTTTTGGACTGGTTGGATTTTTAACATCACAAACACTACCACCTTATTCCAATTTTTGAATTAAATTACAAATAGTAAGTTCTGTAGATCGATTAGATTGATCATAAATTTCACATAATGCCCGAAACGTAGCCCGAATAGATTCATTATTTTTTTATAATGAATTTTTACAAGTTTTATACATTGTCCAATTATGTGGTCTTACATGATGATTTGCCAAACAATACCGAAGACAAATGTCAATTTTGGTGGGAATCAGAATAAAAATGGCTACTATGACGTTTTAAAAAAAAACAAATATAGCAGTAGTTTGATAACCCTTTATTTAAAAAAAATTGGGCCCTAACATTACTAACATCACATTATTAACCAATTGTTTTTAGCTTTAACATATTCAACCCAGCATGAACCACCGCTGGTTCACTCGAAAACTAAGAGAAAATTATATGATAAACTATATACAACATGGAGAGAATTCTCTTCCTAAGAGAGCGTAGTTTGTTAATGACAGTGTGTAGTTATAAAAATAAGGTGAACTTGTTTTGAATGCAAAATTTCAATTTCTTTTCATTGCAAACCATTGTTATCTGCGCGCTGCATGTAGACTCAGTGTGGATTCAGAAAAAATCCTTTGAAAAGAGAGCAACAAAATTTTCATATTAGATGATGAACAAGCCGTACACTGATAGCGACATCTATTGAGTAAAACACTTATTGTATTTTATACCACATTTTTGCGTATGCGGTGGAAAAGCATTTTTGTCAACTTATTTTGCTTTGAGATGCGGTGTATTGGCACATCTGTTGTGTAGCCTTCCTGAACACCAGTTGTTTCCTAACGTTGCTTATTATTTTTCTTGTTTAAGTAATTACATGCGGTACGTTTTCACACTATTTTTCTTTTCTTACTCACATCTAAAATGTAAGTGTTGTACGATTACGTTCTTGTTAATTTTATAATCACCCCACACCGAACACTTTCTACAATGCTGCAGAAACCACCCCTACAAATGATTATTATTTACTTTATTTATTTACCTTAAATATCATAAAGCTTTTGTCGATATTTTACCAACAGTTATCCTATTGAAATATGATACGAATTTGAAATTTCAATAGGTTTTGGTTCATTTTCTACTTTTCACAGATCATTCGTGTCCCCTTACCCTTGTTCATCTTTTTATTTTTACAACCCGAAGTAATTGTTTAATTTCTATATATGGATCGAATTGTTGGATTTCCAATCAGGGTGTCCATGCTAGGTGAGGCCAAAATTCATGGCGTGCTGATCAGATCACTACTGCCTTCGCTGATCGAAACACACTTCTTTTTCGTAATTTCAAATTGCTTTTGGAAAATTTCTGCTTATATTTACAAGCAATGTCTGCGATTTCTATGTCCATGCGGATAAGGAAAATAATTAAAATCATTAATTAATTAATTTAATCTGCAGCAGAAATTTCATTATCGCTTTTAAATTGTCTTCCCCGAAGTTTTGACTTGATTTTGATGAAGAGAGAATGTTCTCCCGTCGGTAAATGTGGTCTGTAAGTTGTATGGTCAATTTCTACAACAATAGCTTGTATTTTTGTATGATAGTATTTTCCTATGATAAAAATTAAAAATTCATGTAAACTTGAAGCATAATATTCACCAATATTTTACTCTTTAAAATCGGTCAGGAGGATTTCTCATAGTCCCAAAAAAAATTTGTGTCTTCTTAGTGCTTTTTGATACCCCTAATTTCTTCAGACTCTGCTCATTAGAATGGTATAAATATTACAGCCCCCTTTTTTGTCGTTCCTTTATAAAAAAAAGCACCACAATTTGGTCCCTAGTGTCAACACGTATTATTAATCCATTTTCGTCTTCACCCCAGGGCTCCAAAACTCACTTACAGCAACCAAACCTTTATTGCTTTCGATGAACTGCACTAAACCTTGGTGGCACCCACTTTGCACTGATATTTTTCACATGAAAATAATCATGTCGAGTCCTGAGGATTAATACTTTAGGTTTAGATAGTTTGTGCGGCAATTTGTTAAAATTTCAATCTTTGATCACTTAGAACAAATCGTCCTAGAAACACAATGTTCTCGTCTGGAACCACCAATGAAGGGTCATCTTCAAGAGATTCTTATCCCAAATGGAAATGCTTTGACCAGTCCTTACTCACTGTATGCGACGGTGAAGAATGAAGATTCCCGTTTATAGAGAATTCAGCTCATCCATTATTTGATTTGGAATGAATCCTTTATTTGTAAAGAATTTTAAAGCGCACAGTGTTCTATCTTATCGATTATTAGTATTTTCTAAAATATTTATAATACTTTTCCATAAAAAAGAAAAATAATATGAAATCGAAAGAAGAGAAAAAGATGTGGTGTGGGGCGCCATATCGAAATGCTTCTAACAATTTCTTAACTAATTCCATTTTCAAATTAGTTCGAATTTACATGCTTTTAATGTAATTTAAAGAAATGATAAAAAATATATTTCTGAGTGATCTTTTTTGTCATTTTGTAAAATAAATTTCACTTATTTTCTAAACTTTGTGGTTGCAATTATAGCAAGTCAAAAAGAACGTAGTTATTGGATGTATTAACCCAGATTAAGTCCAGATAAAGTATTTTTTCTTGGCAATTCTTTTTTTTGGCAATCTTCAAACACTTAGTGGAAAATGTAAATTCTGTAAAAACTAAAATATTCCATATAATATGGCTCAGTGGGCTTATCTGGATTGTGTATTTGTAAATGCTTTTCTTTCAATATACTCCTTAATTTTTTCAAGCTTTACTTTAATTAGAGATGAAAAGAAGCAAAAAAACCAGTCTGCAGACAAACATGTTTGTTGTCGCTTAAAACAGTTTTTTCTCTGTTTAAATCTGTTTTTTTTTTCAATAAAATATGCCGAAAATAAGGTCTCTTCTAGATCCCTTACCTAGAAAACAGGTAAGAAGAAAACAAAGTAAGTAGTGACGCTTATGTAAATTGTTTACTTTTGGTAAATTCTTATTTATTTTTAACTTTTAATACAGAGAAAAATGCCACGAACTTTGTCAGAAGTTTGGACCCATTTTGCGGCAACAAAATAAAACGGAAACCGTAGAGCTGCTTGCAATTATTGTAAAAAATGTTGCATGATTCTAAACGCAACAAAATTTTAAAAAAAGAACATCTTCTGTCCTGCAGAAAATGTCTCTTTGAAATTAAGATGCAGCTTGAGGGGAATACTTAAAAAAAAAGGCACAGATTTTGGAGGTCGAGGTGATCTTACATAGATGAAATCTTTGTCAATAGCTACTCCATCCATATCTGCTGCAGGTGATTCTGTACAACCTAGCAACCCTAGCAAGAGAAATTTATACCTCTTGCGATGTTCGATTTTCAATGATTCATCCAGGATATTGAACGTCGGTATTCAAAGTTTTCGAAAGAATTCTCCATGGTCAGGCCATTGATTATATTATCAGGGAAAGCTTGTTATCTAGATGGCAATCTGGGTTCCGAGCATTCCATGGTTGTGAGTCTGCTTTGTTGAGGGTAACTTCGGATGTTCATGAGGCGTTGGACAATGACAACTTGTCAATACTAGTGCCACTTGATTTTAGTAAGGCGTTTGACTCTATTAATTACTCCATACTCTTGTCCAAATTGTCTTGGAACTTCCAATTCTCCTCTTCTGCGATTAAGTTGATTGATAGTTACTTGCATGGTCGCGGTCAAAGGGTAAGGGTGGGGGATGCACTTTCTAATGTCGCGTTTCTTGAACGTGGGGTTCCTCAAGGCTCTATTCTGGGGTCTCTTTTGTTTTGTCTTTTCATAAACAACCTTCCTGATGTTGAAGATATTGCGTCTGTTCACTTGTATGCGGATGATGTACAAATTTATCTTAGTGCCCCTATTGGTATGATGGAGGATTGCGTATGCCGCCTCAATGAGGACCTGAAATACATCTCTGCATGGGCCGTTTTCAATCGACAGTCGGCAATCATACGTTTATTAGCTCGCTAAATCTTGAAATGCCTCGGGTAGTAGCGCAAATCATTGAATATAGAATAAAAGCTGAATTTTGGAGTAGTGAAATATTTTAGAATCTAGTACAATTAGTATAATCAAGGATGTGGTGGGAAGGATTGATTAAAAATAAACTAATTACAAAAATCAGTTCTAGGATATTAAACATACCACCATCTTCGTCAACTTGTGAAAGAAACTGGTCGCTTTTTACTTGAACAGATATACAAGGAACAGAAATAGATTATGTAAAAAAAAGACGATAAATTAATAACTGCTCGATCAAATTTGCAATTGCAATTAGTAAAGATACATTCTCTCAAACAGATACATCTACAGATAATACAACTTACCTCTCTGTCTCTCCGTGCGTTATCTCCAGGACGCTTTAAGTTAGAGACGTTAAATTTGGTAGATAGATACCTTATTAAAATTGAAAGACCAGTAATTAAAATGTCCAAAATGGGTTAATTTGACCTACTCCTTCTTAGGGTCGCCATATAAAACCTTGAATGCTTCGAAGTATATGGATGAAATTCGGCACACAAGTAGCTTTGTAAAACCCAAATATCCTGGTAGAAAATGAACCAAATCGGGTAATCCCTTTCAAGGAGCTGTCATATGAAAGTTTTATTTATTAAATTCGGAAATGTAAATTTTACATACAAATTTTTGCAATCGTCATGAAAATACGCATATATGGGTTCAAGATTGCGAATGTATAGTCGGATTTCTTATATTCTAAATAGTGGCTCCGATATGGCGGACAAGATATTTTAAATATCAGTGGAATGTTCGAAAAGTGGTGGATATATGGGATTTTATAGGGGATCCCAGTGATCCAAGCAGCTACCGATGTATATCGTTTCTGAGATGAGAAGAATGGGAAAAGAATTGTGGCATCCTAAGTGAATGTCAGGCTGGTTTCCGTCGGGGTTATGGGACAGTTGATAACATCTTCAATCTTTTCACTTTTATTGATTTGTATTGGCATTCGGTAAAGTGAAAGTTTCATGCAATGTCTGTAGATTTTAGGACAGCCTTCGATTCAATTGACAGATGTGCTTTGATATACAAGCTTTACAAATCAGACATATCAAGTAAAGTACTTAGGAATTTACTCACGGATACTTTGGCAGAGGAGGTGGGAAAAGAAGACCTGATGAAAGGTGGCACAAGAGAAAATTGAAATTACTAATTCTTTCAAATACTCTGGCATTACTTTAACCCTTAAACGCTCATTAAAGAAATATTTTGAGGACCGATTAGTCTTGGCAAAGAACAGTATATACCAAAGCTGGTCAGCTTATATGTAATAAAAGTAAAAATTTTACAGAAATCGAGTGTAAAATTCTCTTTTTCCACGATTACTAGTTATAGCTATTCACGCAGAAAGATTCTGTTTATTCGTAAACTGAACAATACAAGGCGAGAGGTTATTAAAAACAGCTCCATTTAAGTTAAGAGGACTGATATCTTGAGAACTAGATAAAATATCAGTACATGTGTGATCTCAAATAAAATGAAGTGATGATCTCCAGCAAAACCTTCGAAACTGCGAGTCATGAACTGGCCTTGAGCACCAACATATGAACAGTTCTTTATTGAACGTCTCAAGATAAGGAGGAGATGTATACACAAGTGCAATTTCGACTATCCTAAAGTCATTTCTACTACCAGTAGCCAGTTTTATCTACTATCGATCAGGTTTTATAGGAGCTATAAACCGTCTTACCTTTCAATTGCTTTTTCGAACATCCTCTCGCCCTAAAACTACTACATTTTATTATGTACCGCGTAGGAAATGCATTCCGCTTTTGTTTGAGACCAAACATATACCAACAGCTTGTCTAGTCAGCGAGATATTAGCCCTTTCAGTTTTCATATGAATTTTCTATTTAACCTCCCCCCGCAAAATTGTCTTAAACAAACGATTTCCCTTTTTAAATTATTATTGGCCGAATTGTTTAACTGACCAAAGTCCTTCTCAATGAAATACTGCTAAATTTAAAAATAAAAATATCTTTTTTGTACATGTGTATTCACTACATTCTTCTTTAATAATTGTCAAAGCCGATCACATATTTTGCTTTCAATTGATTTTCATGTGTATGCGTCTGACGAATATACCTAACTGAAAAAAATCGAGGGTAATGTAGTATAATATACAGGATGTAACAAAAAGTTCGGGACAGTATAATATCTCAAGATATGCACTTCCGATTAAAAAAATGGAAAAATACGTTCCTAATATTTATTGGAGCCCTATTCAGGGCCTATTCCAATCCAATCTTTATCTTCATCTTGTTAGAACAGTTAATGAGATCAGTTGTCTACGCTATGTATCTGGACTAGTTTGTATAACACTTCATCCAGTCAACGACAGACTTGATTTCATGAAAATTATGAATATCTTTTAGTAAAAAAAACACAAAAAATTTAACTTCATTTTTTATTTACAATATATATAATTAAAATTAAAAACTATATAATTAAAATTAACCGAAAAAGTGTATAATTTTCATGAATTTCTCTCTAATATTCACAAACGAATTGAAACAAGTTAACTTGATTTCTGACGTCACTACTTGTTATAGCGAAGACGAAGCTGAAGACTTGGATTCGAATAGTCCCTCAATTGTGCTAAAATTAAATTGAAAAGTTAAAATCAAATTTCAACTCGGGGGCGGTTAAATTTTATCACAGGTGATCTCCAAAAAATATTAGACACGTATTTTTTATTTCTTGATCGTAAGTGCATTTCTCAGGATATTTCTGTCTCTTGATTTTTTTTTTGTTACACCCAGCATACCCAGGTTATAAATAATAACTTATATGTGTTCTGATCATAAAAAACGCAAATAAAATATTAAAACTAGGTACACATCAGATTGATTTTTAAAGTTTTTTCATGTTTTAAACAACCAGTAAAACGGACCAGTTTAAAACCACGAAAAAAAACGAAAAAAAAAACGTTTTAAATGTTTAAAAAACCAATCAGATGGTATTTTTACATCTCTGATTGCAACTATCTAGCTGCACTTGAATAGCATCTTGACTAGAACACATTTGAAATATAAAAATTATGTAATTAATAATTTAATTCTGTTTCAATACTTTAAAAATTATTTCTTTTTTTTCTAGGATTGGATTACTATTACTTATACACATTTTATTACTGGGTAAGTATCAGTTGTTTTAATTACCAAGTTTAAAGAGCTACGTAGATATTTTCCAAAAACATTTTTACATATCTACTTATATACAGACTGAAGCAATTTAATTGAAAGTAATATTCTTATATATTTGCAACAGTTATCACAGAAAATACCACCCGTAAGATTTTCATGGACTGCCTCCCAGTGTATCATTTATTATTGATCGGATAATTTATTAAAAAGATTAAGTCCAGCTTAAATATTCAACAATTTTTTCCGCATTCAAGTTATTTTAAAATTCCTTCATCTTCTCTTCCGTATAATCCGTCCTTTCAGGTTTTACTTATATTTCCAGCGCTCCCACAAGCAGACCTTTCAACAATTTCAGTAGTCCGAGTACTATAGTACAGCTTATTTTCGTTGGTTCCATTTAAATTCGAGAACTTTGTTTTTGTCCCAGGAATAAAGACAACAGTAGTACCACACTCATAGCCACGGGTGAAAGGCAAGCGAATCAGAAGATGCAAGATACAAAGATACAGCACACTTCATCGACGTTTTATCGAGATTCTTTCCCTCAGCACACTCAGCACTCAGCACACAGCATCTCAACTACATTTCACCCAAAAACCAGTATACACACGTTCACACGACTAAGATCAAACAATCAACATGGCTGAAACGGTTGCCATGGCTACAGACATATTTTATACATTCACCGCGCTCCTCCTTTTCAATCTTTTGGTGAAATGTTGTCCATGTTTTTTTTTGTTGCCTGCCATGGCTACGTGTGCACTTGAGGATTCACTCCACTCCAGAATCCAGAAAAAGAAAGAAGAAAGCCTTCCAGAACGAGTCAGCGGAGTATTCAACCTCCCCCGAAATGTTAAATTACAAAAGAAGTCATATTCCCCTTTTGTAGGTTTCTTTTTTTTGGTTTTCTTTAAAGAAAAGAAATGGGAGCTTTGATAAAATTTCTTTTAATCTTTTTGTGGAATTTAAGAAATTCAGGCAAGAAACCAGCCTCTAGAAAGGTATTGAGAAATTAACAGCGAGCAGCTGTAATAATAAGAGTGAAAGGTGGGACTGGCACTGCGGGGAAGAAATAAAATTCCGGCGACATTTTTATTGCTTGCCCTTCGATTTGATAAGTGAAAATCGATGTTAAATGCCACAGGAAACCAGCTCTACCTGTCAAGGAGGGAGGAATAATTGTTTAGAGGGAAGTTCGCAAGCAAAAGACTGGAAGGGTGGAGTTCACTGATCGATTTATCGATTTCATTACACTTTGACACAGGCTGGTGGTCTTCTCTTTGGTGTACCCAAAGATAATCTGAATATACCCAAATTTGAGAACGTATACTGCACCCAAACGCCTGTAGTAGTTGTATCTTGTGTACCACACCCAAAGATAATTTTTGTTGTGACTACAGCGGAAGATGTGCTTCTCCTTAATGAAAATTATTTCGTAGTTTTTTTTTTGCTTATACTTTTAGAATCTATATCGTATTTTTAGATGCGGAAAGATTTATGCTCCTTGTGCAAGTCTCGAGGCCAGTATAGCTATATTGCCACCAGATTAAATCAGAAACATTGTCAAGGGTGGGTCTGGTTGCGTATGTGTTACGTAATATTCGAGTGGTTAGAATTTAGGTCAGATGTAAGGTGAATGACTGATTATAAATAAAGGGCGACAATATGTTGAAATACTCGTTACAAATGAATTTTTTTTTTTAAATATCTATAATTAGATAATAAACCGAACATTTTGTTTAGTTAGATTTTAGCGAATTAGGAAAATTGGTGGTTGGAGTTTAGATTTTGCTGTAATTTAATCATATTTACATCATACATACGAATTTACATACAAATTTACATCATACATACGAAAAACATGATTTTGAATTAAGGTTACCGTAGTATGTAACGTGCGTAACTTGTAAAAAATATTGAATATTTTAAATATATTTTTGCTCGGATAGATATTAAAAACAAAACGGTAGGGATTATAAAATAACAATTCTTTAAAAAAATTTACAACAATATTCTCTTTACAAAATGTATTTTTAACAAATTACAACTTATGTGAATGTCCCTTCTGCTTGTTGGTAAATAACAGAAGTTTTATTTCAATTTAATTAATTTTTCTTTATCATTTAATTAGAGATAACTTTGTGTTTAATTGAAATGAATTAAATTTTATCGCCCTCGAAGTTAATGTCAAGATAGACACGCTTTTCTTGTTTTTAAACAGAAAGATAAGTGGCATTAGCTGGAATGCCATATTTAAAAAAGTTATGTCAACAGAAAAGTTATTCCAATAGAATTAGAATTTACTGAGGTTTTATTAACATTTAGCTTTATAGCGTCTTATTTTCTTTTCACGAATTAGCATATAGTGACGCAGTGAGATTTTCTACTGTATTACTATATAATCGACTTAGATATTGCCAATGTTAGGTATTCTTTCTAAAGTTCTTTATTTATTGCAAATTTAATTTATTTATTGTAAATTTAAAAAACATTTATATATTATTGATTTACTGTTTTTTAAAACCGGTTTAATATATGTTTTCTTTCTATATTCCAGTATTAAATTATGGATATATATTTTCTAGATTTTATTCCTTTTCAACAGATTTCAGAAATACTTCAACAATATTCAAAAAAGAAAATCAACAACTTACACAAACCGATTAACACATTTTTAATTAAATTCAACATTTCTTCTAGATAAGTATTGACGCATTTTAAGAATTTAATTTTGACTTAAATTAATTCAAGAAATTCGAGAATTATTAGGTTAATAGTCACCTTGCAACGGATGTATTTAAATTTGTTATGTAAAGTACAAAATTACAGCAATGGGATTGAATGATAATATTGTCAATATTTCTGATAAATTGATAGTGTTTCAAGTTCGGTTACTTTTGCAACTCTAGTTAAAGTTACAAATAGTTACTGGAATGCTATAAAAACGAAAGCATACGAAACGTTCTGATAATTATGGATAATGCAGAAATTCTTAAAACGAGAGATAGAAGAAGTATTTTTTTCCGAAAATTATTATTCTCAAAAACTTCTGACACCATATTCTGCCATGTTAAATCCAAGATTAGTGGATATCATTAATGATAGCCTCGATGTTATCACTCAATCTGATTGCCCGAATTTTATACTCCACATAACAACAAATTTGAATATCACAGCCGGCAGGGTGGCTATTTACTTAATAATATTGGTGAATTTCTTTTAATAGAATAACGAACACATTGAACTTTATCTAGAAGAAATGTTGAATTTAATTTTAAAATTGTTGATCGATTTGTATAAGTTGTTGATTTTTTCTTGAATATTGTTAAAGTATTTCTGAAATATGTTGAAAATAAATGAAATTTGTTGAATTAAATCTGAAAAAGGTATATATTACGTACAAGTAATACTGGAATCTATATCGAGGGCCCTTTCACGTAAGGGCGTGTCTCAGTTCTTATCATTTTTCAGGAGAGCAATTTAACGTATTTAACGTTTTTTAATTAATAGTAAGTCGCGCAGTTATTTTTGAACTTTATTGATTTTTTTATATAGAAAATAGTAATGTGGAGTTTAAGTGATTGTGTCAATTAAATTTTGTTTGATGAATTTTAATTTTAAATTATTTTTATTTATTATTCTTATGTTTTATTATTAAATTTGAATTATTTTGAGATACGACAATGAAAACATAAATGAATTTGCCAAAGTATCGGGTATTAAGATACGTCCCTTCGTGAGATGAAAATATGATGCCTTAGAAGTTTACTAGTGATCTTAACTCAATTTTAAAATTTTCTGAGATACAGCCTTACGTAAAAAGACCCTCGATATGTAAAACTGAAAAGATTTCAATATTAACCCCTTTAAATTTCTTTATCTCGCAAGGAAGCTAAGAGGAAATCTGAAGCTCATAAAAAGAAAATATGCCGACAGAGATTAAGAAGTTATTGTTAGAAAAGAAATTGACAGAGAGTGGGGGTAGACCGGATAAAGAAACATCCAGGGAAAGAGGAATAAAATATCACTGGAATGGATATATTAATTGTTAAAGTTTGGGAAAATCGATAATATAAGTGGAATTAACCGTTCCAGCGAAGGAAGAAAATTGAAAACTATATTTCTAAGGTTAGTGGAGAAATACATGAAAAGCGATGTTGTTTAAAGACCAAAAAACGTACAACTACATGACAACAGCCCTAATCGAGTTTTAGATGTACTGAAAAAATGTATATAAGGGATGATATTGGCTGGTAATCTCCTATTCGCTTGGGCGTAAATTATTTATAAATATTCAAAGGATCTAGAAATGCATTTGTGATAAAATATATGATTTTGACAATATTGAAAGCGTACGAAATTTTTAAGAATCAGTATCCGGGCATAGAAATTAGCTTTATCAAATTCTACCAAATTAAACTCAAATACATTCTGCCACCTTAAAAAATACAAACAAACCTGTACGTTTGTAGGCTTCATTCTAATTTTTCATTAATGATTCCATTTGCAAATGCAGTTCTAAAGTATATTTCAAGAAAAACACGGGAATTTCTAAATTATTTTTGTTGTAATTTTAAAAACTAAATGTGTATGATTGATACCTGCAACAATTGTGATATTGATCTTACATTTGTCCTTATTATTTTGTGGTGTAATACGAATGCAGGAGTAAATTGAAGTTGGGGACGTACAGAATGGAAAGGCAACACTATGCATTCGTTATGGGATCTTAAGAGATTTACTACATGAATTAGCACAGGCCCTGTCTATTTTCAAAACACACTTTTTTTGTGCAAGAAGTACAGAAAAAATGCTTTCATAACAGAAAAGATAATATTTTGAATAATAAAGTTATTTTGCAAATAGATTTTAGACTTGTAGCTCACGATTAAATACAAATCGCTCATTTTAATTACACCCAAGTTACAACCTTTAACTTTGTTGTTTAATCTCGCGATAAAACATTAGGCATTTGTATTATTTGTGATTTCATGGAACATAATAAAATGGTAATGTGATTTTTTGTAATGAAATAATATTTCCTTTTCTGAAAACATCTTTAGGCTTTCTTAAGCTGAAGATTTTTTCTGATGGTTACATGGCTCAATTTAAAAATAAATTCATACTGGGCAGTATTTCTGACATGAAGGAAAAATTGGACGTGGGTTTTTTTCTACTACGTCTCATGGGAAAGGGGTAGTGGATGGATTGGGTGCCGTTTTAAAACAGAAAGCGTATATGAAGAAGCGGTAAGGGATGTGTATTCATGTGCCCAGAAAATGGTAAAAGGTATATAAACATTTTCTACTGTGGTAAAGAAGATATTGTCGTTTATAATCAAAATATAGAGTCACATTGGAAACATATCAAACCAATTAAACACCTGCAAGAAAAGCATTCTTTTTCCTCCACAAGTGAGAAAAATATACTTATTGAACGTACTGCTAAGTCGAATAGGTAATTATTCTTTTTTTTATAAACTGTGATCTGTACCTTTTATATGTTTACAATGTGGAAAAAGTGTAACAGTGTAGCAACCCCCATGTAACGTCGTAACATTAGGCATGATGATTTTAAAATCCTTAGGAAAACTGATTGAAACGTTTGTTATTTTTGCATTACCTAAAATACCATTTTAGGCTTGTGCTTTAATACCATGCTCAGTTGAACTCTTACTCTATACCAATTCGCAGAATTTCTATAGTATCTGAACAGATCCAAATGCAAGTTCCAAATCTGTAACGCCCATCAAGCATTTTTATACCCTTATAATAAAGATTGTGACGTAAATTGAGCAATTTTTATAATAATTAAAGGTACGCTTTACATCTAATGCTACAGAAGAATTTAATAGACTTTTTGAGGTAAAAATTTCGTACAAATGCACGTTTCATGTTTTTTTTTTAAATGACTTTTTTCAAACCTTCCATTTTCTGGGTTACGTGTTCACTAAATCGGAATTTATCTTTAAAATTCATAAAATAAAAAACAAATAACTTTCTTTGAAAGAAATCCTTAACTGGCAATCATTTTTTTAAGTTCATTATTATGATTCGAAATTATATATTTATTTAATCAGCTTTTTTATAGTCATTAGAGCTCTTGAAAACATTAAATTAATTTTTTGAACGTACAATTTACACAAATTCTATTGCACTTAGAACCTACTTTCTTAAAAATACATTAAAAAGAAATCCCTAATGATAACAAATCAACAATTTTTATAATTTCTGTGTCAATTAATTTTGATGTGTACTTAATAATCAGGTTCAACCGAGGTCGCTGTTTTTGGGGGGTTCATTGATTTGCAAATCTTTCAATATGTGTCAATATTTTCCGACCCCCTTTCAAATTGCTGAAGGTCGAAATTCCGCCGACTTCGGAAGGGTTTGGCTGGATACCTAACGATGGTAAAGTCCCTTCAGTAGACTGAAGTCGTCGTCCGTAACTACCTAGTTATCGAATACCGGGCTTAATTAGGTATAGAAATGTAGGAATAGCGACGCAATATCTGGGTAGTGCTCACTATCTACCATCATTTTAATCTGGATTATAAAGTTCTCCACTGAAGAAAATAGAAAGGTTTAATAGCCAATGTAACGTGTTGTACTTTTTCTTTGCTGTTCCTTTCATAGAAGCCAAATTCGAGGTAACTCCTTCGCTATAATTTTCTCCTTTTGGTAAACGGGTAACATTATTCTTACGACGGAATTTACACTTTTTTTAACAAAACTACTAAGTATATTAAAATTTTTCTTCTCCTTTCCTTTGACCTTCGCAATATCTAGTGAGGGACCTTTATAACCAGTGACCAGTGTGTTTTCTCGTTGATTTTGTTCTTGCTGTTTTTCATACACACGGAATGATTTAAACTCTTTCGTTGACTATGAGTGGTTAGTACGCGATTTTTCAAATTCAAATTCCTACCTTTAAATTTTATCTTTAACGTTTTGCAGTTCTTATAACCACTCAAATTATATATATGTGTAACTGGAGTGCTATCGATTAGTAACTTTTTAACTGAATGACTGATTGTAAGTATCTTGTATTGTATACGATTTGCTTTGAAGTTTTGTATAGTTTAGAGCCCCTGAAGACGTCAACGAAAGTTGAGGAAACGTTGGGATTGTAAATAGAATAACATAACCAACATTTAAAATTTGCAGTTTTAATGACCTGTAGCCCGATAAAGGTCCCTCACCAAAACTACTAAGTTGAAAATCTATGAAGAGGATCTTCTTCGACTTGGGGGTATAAAAATGGTAATGTTTTCGAACTCCTGACTTGGAAAACTTGCGTTTTCTAGATAGCATGTTTTTTGTTCTTTTGGCCCTGAAAAGGACTTTCCTCGCTCAATAGATGAAAAATAGTAATGTTTCCACTTGAGTTTTTTGAATACCATCTTTTTCATCCTTTTTGGTACTGAAAGAACCTTCCTCGTTCTGGAGGTGAAGAATAAAATTATAATATTTTTGAACTCCTGGCTTGGAAAACTGGTGTTTTCTGAATGTGCTATACTTTTTCGTCCTTGATTATTACTTAGAGAAATACAGACGATCGGTGAAATCATCAGACCAAGTGTAGAAGACGTGCAAACCACTTTTGGTCCAAAAAGATTATCACATGTGAGAGACGTTTATTTCAAGCGAAGTGGTTAAAGTGTTTAACGGGTGACACCCCTTTCGAAATGGTAAAAATGGCCAAATCTGGTTACACATAGTTTATTATTTATCGTGCCCTATGGCGTGAATTGCCAAATTCCAACTGGATGTGATAAAAGACAATCCAAACTTAATAGCGGACAAAACTCACATACCTTTCCCTTGCGACAAATAGCAAAAATCTATCACAAATATTACTAATTTTTTACAAGCTTTTATTAAGCTGTTTTTGAGCTTATATTTTTTGTATGTACAGTGTCTGTCTGGCAACCATTACACCTTCCTTTATATTTCACCCCCTTCCTGTTATCCAATCGCGGCGAAATTCTTTCATACAAAGCTTTCGAGGGTGATGAATACGAATTTCGGTTCCAAATTTAGTCATTCAAGATGGCGACCAGAATATGGCGGCATTATTTGTTGTATACGGCCCCATTCGGCTGAAAATTAATATGTACAAATTTTCGAGAGTGCTAATTATAAATTTTATAAGCTTTTATTTATTATTGAGACATACTTTGGCTTAAAATTACCGCGAAGCGCAATTAGCGAAAATTATGATGGAAGTTAAATATAATAGAATTATATAATAGAACTTCGGAAAATAATTTAGAGATATTTTTATACGTGTCCACTAGAGGTGCGGGGACTGTTACAACCCCCCTTCTTAGGAAAAAGAAAGCCATAGTAATTACTTAATTAAATATTGGTAAATTTTACACTATGCAAATCTATGTTTTTAATGACAATAAAAACTAACAATAAGGTAATGCATTCTACAATGTGCTTATAAAAATTATGTTATGTTATTTGCTTTGGAACAAATGCTTTTGAAATTTTTAGTAAAACAAGGTATAAGAGAGACCAAGCTATGAGGAATATATCAGCATCACTGGCTGCGATATCCTACGACACGTTTTAACTAGTATTCCTACTACTCGAGTACTCAAATGAGTTTTGATCATCTGAATACTCCAGTACTAGACGGTACAACTCGATTAGAGAGTATTTGAGTATTTGAGTTTGGGAGTATTCAAGTGCTCGAGTATTTGAGTTCTGTAGAATTGAACATATTAAAAAATAGGAATGCAAACTAGTTACCTACGAATTGCAATGCATTTAGTGCTAAATTGGTGATGTGCTTCTACATGACAAATTTCTGCACAAATGTTACACTTCGCTTTTTGTTTTTTTTTTTTTTAAAGCGGCCTACCTTGTAAGAGTTCGTGGACGAGCTCCCGATGATTGCTTCTTTTCTGTAAAAATTTAAATAGTGGCTAATTTTTTAAATTATAAAAGTTTTAGGGGCTTTTTACTGGCAAATTTTCATAAGGTTGCGTGGTAAGATTCCATTTATTAGATAACATTTGAATTTTCTCTGCTAAAATTTGAACTTGAAAATTGTTAAATTGGAAGACGGGGCAAATTTGGTAACATTAACGAATTAACTATAAAAGTAGTGAAATTTGGTACCGTCGGCAAATTATCGACAAAAATAGCAACAAAAGTTATTTTAACATAATTTTATTTATTTATTTATTTATTACAAAAATTCATACGACAGTATACAGATGAATCCAACTAATTACTACCGACTAACTTTCAATCAAGAAAATATATTATACAATAGAAGAAAAAGAAGGAATTCAATATTTTATACAGAATTTGAACGAGTTTATAACAACCACAACATTATACTATAATTTAGATTAAAAATTAACTTGAGTTTCTTGAATATTTAATGCGCATATACATAAATAATTAAGTGTAGAATTTGTATAAATTTTTCTGAGAATTTCTGTCTGTCAGCCCATGCGAATTTTAGTTATTCAAGCGTACACACCTTCTTTAGGCTAATATTAATTGGAATCTTCCAAGTATTCACGCTTTGGTGTATTTTGTAGGGTATACTAATATGTTCGGTGTAAAATTCTCAAGATTCTTGAGTGCTATGCAAGTTTACATCATATTTGCATTCTTTTGGGAACAGAGTACAGAGTTGTTATACATTAACTGGGTTAAATTAACTCGATTATATAACCGAGTAGAAAAAAGCTCACTGTATTATTTAAGTCTTCTACGGGAAAATAGATGGCGCTTATTGAAAACTTTTGTGTTTAAAAGTCGATTGTGCACATCACAGCAGTTAAAATAAACACAAATGTGGTCGAAACTGACATGAAGATAAATCTCAGTTTAATAATGGCCTTTACTTCTCTCGGGTTTGCTTAAAAAAAGAAAAACAGAAGAAGAAGAAGAACTAATTCTATACTCCATGCATTCCAACCGTTATTTTGAGCTTTCATAACTCCGTTGGCCAAAATAACACAGCTAATATACTTCAGAATACATCAAAGGGTGAATTTATTTTGCGGCGGGGGCGGGGATGCATTACGCACCCTAGGGGAATTAGGCCCACGTGTGCTGGACTCCCCGCAAATCCCGGGTCTACTGGATAACCCCCCCCCCCTTCTCCCTGTCTCCAGGCCACCATCCTGGAACTATCATTAGACATCACTTCAGGGCAGCGGCCCTTTTTTGGACTGTCCGAGCCCTCCCAGTCACTCCTATAAGAGGATGCCAGCCCTCCGCTCCTCCCGGGAACAGAAGGCCAGCGACAGGGTGAATACCCTTATTGCTTTGTTGTATTTTTTTGGAAATAAATGCGTTCCATTTCGCCACCATGGATGGTGGTTTTGATGCGACTGTCGTAGCTGCGAATGTCAACGCAATTTACCAAAACCGCCAGAAATACATATAACCACTTCTACCGGGAAGACATGATCCCTAGAATTCAGTCAAATTACCCTCATTTTTATAGACCATACGATAAAACTTCTTGTTCTTCACATGATGGTGCCCACACGGTAAAATTATCTTCGAAGTAACTAAAGTGAGGTTCTCAGCATTTTTAGTGATGTAAAATTTAATCCTACATTTTCATAAAATTGTACAAATTTTTCAATCTAAATAAATGAAACTTTAACCATATTTTTTATATTTACCAGTTGCAGTCAGCAGAAAGCGAATCACAGTCACACCTTAGGGTTCGTTATCAGTGGTATTACATGAAAAATTGTTAGAGATTATTTCGAATGCAAATATATATATGTTCCCAATAATGACACTGTAATTATTTTTGCACCAATGGAAAGTTAACATATTGGACTTAAAATAGTTAGAAGACCAGTTTTAAGTAGAAAGAAAGTGGTTTACGTTTTTGGAGTTACAAAAGTTTAAATTAAAAAAATCCGTTCTATCAATCAGAATCAAAATCAATGCAATTCGATCTGAATTATAGAGCCGCACCTGCCTAGTAGTTGTGTGTGTAACTTCATCTAGTTCACAGGTTATAAAGTATCGAAACTTTCGAAACTACAAGCCATGAACTGGCCTTTAATGAAGTGTTTTTTATGAACGCTTTAAAGTGGCAGTTCATGGGCTATAATGAAGTACAGAAACCCAATTTCGTCTATCTTAAAGCATTCATAAAAAGATGAGTTCAATGTTCTTGCTCTTCTTCTTGTTTATGGCTTATAGCTTAGAGGATTTTGAAAGAAGATATCCTGGATCCTCACCAAACAATTGAGAATGGACACTTGAAATCCGTTGGCAAGTTTCAAAATGACGGTGTATGTGTTCCCCATGTTCGCACTGACGAGAACAAATTGCAGAGTTTCTGCATATGTAACTGACTGACAAAAAAGGATAGTTTTTTATCGTGTCATGAAGAAAGATGAGAAATGGGTTCTCTTGATAACCCATTGAAGAAAAAACAATGGCTTACCACTCGAGAACCACCAATAAGGTGCTATCCTCCAACATGATAACGCAAGACCACATACTGCAAGGATTACATAACAAAAAATTAGAGAACCAGGATGGGAAGTTCTCCTCCATCTTCCATATTCACCAAACCTTGTCCAATCTGAGTCAAAAACTCAATGGTTCAGTTTTTTAATCCAAAACTCTAGAATTTTTTAATAATGTAATAGGAAAACTGATAAACAATCGGGAGATGGTCATAGAAAACTATGGTGACTAGATGACTAATCAAAAAACGACATTACTTATGGGTACTCCTAATATTACAAAAGTCCTGCTCTTAACTAACTAAGAGAACACTGTTTCATCATATTTTAATGGAATTTATTGATTACAAGAAAGAAAACCTTTGGTACTTGCTAAAACAGGACTACCAAAAGTAAACAGCCGACGATCGAACTTATGGCTAAATCATTGTAAAAATTCTAATTAGAATTTTTAACTTATTCAGCTCAGTATTCCGCCATAAGTTCGATCGTCGATGCAATTGGATTGTATTACACAATCTGGCTGTAGGTTATCTTTTAGTTTTAAAAATAACAAAAAAATTGATTTCAATATTATTATATATCATTAATGAACATAACCTCAATTATTAGTATAAATCTCAAAAATTCTAAATGGAAGATAAAGAAATAATAAACTTATATAATAAAGAAGAATTTCATTTCAACATTCTGTTTTGTGGTGATATTGTTTTCCGCTGGGATATACTTTTCGACAGAACTAATTACAGGAGTTTTCTTCAATAGCGATGTCAGGGTAGAAGGATTGTCACGCTAAATTTGGAATATTTTTATTTTTCACTTGGTTTTTGACGGTTTTTGCCTGAGGAAAATTGGGTAATCTTCCTGCAAAATCCAATTGTTCGCTTTCCTTGCTTCCGCAAATTTATATTTTTGTATTTGCAACACTCCTTTGTATTTGACAGTATCCTTTTTTTCCTTCTGTATTGACATGATTTTGCCATCTTTTCACATAAATACACAAATTTCTCAGACAAATCTGCAATTAATATACATTTTTCTTGCATAATTAGTAATCCTTATAAGTTCCCCTTTAATTTGACATGTATCCACCTACCTCCTTTGATCATCCTTTGATACATCCTGTATAAACTATAATAAAAGTGGAAAATTTCAAATGTTAATCTTAGGTATTTTTGGTTGCACATTCCATTTCCTACTTCACCAATGAAGTAATAAATACGACCCAGCAGGAAATTTATTCATGACAGCATCGAGGAAGTCATCAA